>JAPMOQ010025070.1:1793358-1817180 GCA_026543055.1 Argiope trifasciata | reverse complement strand
ATACTATCTAGCCAAAGTATACCTCCAAATACTTTTTTATACATCATATTTTTCTTTTTGTTAAAAAATTATATATAATCTCCAACTATATTCTACAGCAGTGTTAATATGTGCATTTACCATGTTCTTCTCAATGATATCAAATCAAAGCATTCCTCTTCCTCTATCAACAACATGCACAACCTTACTTAACACATGCACAACCTTACTTAACACATGCACGCTGGCCTTCGACCTTCGATCCAAACAAACGTAGATATTACTCAGAATTTTTTTTCAAAATGCTCTAATGGGTTTGATTATACAAAATTGTCACACGCGAATTTTGCCAATCTCACTATCTTGTCCATTAATACAAGCTAAAAATGTACACTCAGGGTTATATATCACATCCATATAACATCAAAATGAATTTAGCTTGTTTCATTTAAAATAAATTTGAAAAATTACTGTACAATCCGAATGACGAGATTATTCTATCAAATCAGGCAACGTCAATACAGAACAGCGAAATAATGCCAAAGTTAATTTCTTAAACAACAGGTGGAAACTAGTTTATTAAAAACAATTATTTTTATATTTTAATACGATATCAAAATTTCAGAAATGTTATTAGGCATTTGATCGGCAAAGGAATCTGCTTGACCTCCTAGATGTCCAGTTGTAGCACGGTTTGGTTTGGTCTGCACTTTTTAAGCCTGATCTTATACGGCAAAATATTTGCAACTTGGATTTTTTTTTAATTCAAAAGGAATTTAATAACAAAAAGTTAATTCAATATAATTCAGAGGCAGGACAGAATTACTGTGTGTGAATTTGTTGAGCCACTGGTAGCGTTCAGATTAAATCATATTAGCCTTAAAAGATTTAAAAAATATATTTTTTTTAATTCTGGATGGCAACATAAATTGTTGACTTATAATAGAGTTTTTAGTGAGAGAATTATGAACATAATATGTCTTTTACGTTGAACACTGATTTCCTTCTGTATCAGTAATTTTTATTGTAACTATTGATATGAGTTGTATGTGATCAGACTTTTTAAACTGTTTTTCTAATTTACAGCTATTATTGATCATAACTCCAATTATATGACATATCATGCTCCTTCTAACACAAGCATGTTAACTTTCAAGAATTATCTTGTTAAAGCCATTGCTTCTTCAAGGACATTTCGATAAGGGGGTTGATAGAAACTAGGGAAGAAGTGTTAGTTTAAAGAGATTTTGTAATTGTTTCTTGTAGAAATTTCTATCTTTTTAATGATACACTTCTGTAGATCACTCCCCTTTTCTTTATTCTTTAGATGCGAATAATTTTTTGAGGTACGAAAAAGATTAAATTATAAATTTTCATTAGCCTTAAGCTAATCCGCTGTTTCTCCTCCCCCCAAAAGGAAGTGACGTTTGGATTAGGAAAGTTTCTTATTGTATTTATTATGATTGCTCAGAGAATTTTTTTGATGTGCAAAAAAGTTGATTATTGTCCTCGTAATGCATATCAAATGCACCACTCCAGTTTCGTCCTCGAATCTATTCCGCGTCTCGAAGAATAAAGAGATGTGACATCATAATATGACGTAAGGCAGAATGCAAATAGAGGTTGGATGATTGTGTAGTTACGTTTGTCATTAGTCTGTGAAGACAAATGAATTGATTACAAAAGAAAAAGTTTCATGCTCTCCAAAATTATTATCAGTGAATAATTCAAATTTGAATTCTATAATTTTCATCAGTTGATCGTCATTTACTCAGCGCATTTTAAATAGAATTTGATGAATTTTACCGCTCAACTCTTTTCCCCCAAACTCTGGGATTTATTCAATTAATCATTTCACAGTTATGTCTCTCTCTTGAAAATTGGCAAAAAGTTTCCTTTTTCAACTTTTTCATAAACATACATAACAAGACGTTTTATTTTTTTTTTCTTATAGTATAGTGAAGAGAACTAAGAATGGGTTTCATAATTTTTCTCCTTGTCCAATCGAATAAAAAAAATTGAATTAATTGTTTCTGAATTATCAAATTCACATAAACACGATATGACTGATCGACAGTCATCCCATCGAAAGAATTGGTCGAAAATTTGAAAAATATCTGCAATTCTAAGAATAAGCCAATACACAAAAATGTCAGATTTAGGGTGTTTCATACTTATGATATCTTATACACAAGAATATGGACCAAGATACAAACTTAATTTATAAAGATTACAACCAAAATTTGGTATAAACAAAAAAAATTGATATAAAAGCCATATATTAAATTTTATCCGTCCAATTTATAGCGTTTCTGAGTCTTTACAAGCTAGTATGATTCCAATTATTCTAAGTCCAATTTATCTACGTCGGATTTTGGTCATCACAATAGAATTATATACATTTGCTTCATATTAGAAAAAGGAATAAATAAAGAAGAAGAATATTACCCATTTCTTTTCTGAGCAAAGAATCAGAATCTGTCGCCAAAAATGAGCAACCCTTGGCGTCGACTACGCGCTTCTATTTGACCACTGCTGCACCAAGTCCGAATCCTAACTCCAGTATTTTTCTTCCTGTTATCATATCCGAGAGAAAAAGTTTTTTGCCTCACTCTCGCCTCCTTTTATTTTGCCGCCTATTCCCCCGGCGCGTGATATCCATGCTGTGTGTTTGAGAAAGAATTGGGGTTTCCATCAATTACGGGTGTGGTTAACTGTAAACATTTTCTTTTTTGTTTCATGAAGAACAAGTAATAATTAGGTGCCAATGAAGATGTTTTTGATTCGATAGCATAGTTTATCTTCTTTGAAGGCATCCCGAAATGGTAATTTTACAAAGAAAATCTTATCAAGTTTTATTTATCACTAGCCGCCTTTGGCGACCAGCTGGTTCGCCATGTGTAAAGCGTTCTAAAATTTTCAATTAAATAACATATTCATTAGCCTTGAAGTAATTCCGGGCATTGATTGACCTGAAATTAATTTTTCTTTAAGATGATGGACGGAAAGTTCTAAAAGTACACCTTTTCCTAATAATATTCTTTAATTTTATAAATCAGTCAGTTTTAACCATCGGTTATGCTTCCAAAATATTAAAAAAAAATTTCGATGATGTTGCCAAAATATTAAATATGTTTTTTTAAAGAAAGCGAGAAAGGGAAAAAAGTATTAAATTTATGATACAGATATTGCAAACGATTACATAAATATGCCATTAAGTCGGGATTTCAGTGCATATCCTGTCTCAATTCAATCAGGTTTACCATAAATAAAGTAGATTTATTGAGTTAATGATATAGATATTGCAAACGATCACAGAATCCTTTGCTTTGCATTTATTTTTTTAAGAAAATATCACATTTTATATTTATTTTATTTTATCCAGTCACGTGCTGAAAGTTGCATTGCGATGATAATTTTTTTATTTGAACTTCCGGCATTCTTTTATTTTATCCAGTCACGTGATAAAAACATGGTTAAAATATTTCTTTAAAAATAGAAGCTTACGTTTTAAATTAAGAAAACTGATACCATTAGAAAGCTAATTTTTTTAATCTTTAAATTGATGTAAAAATCATGTTTGTGCAATAATATTTTCGGAAGTTATAGCGGAAAAACGTCGAAATTTCGCTTAAATTTTAATTGATTCAAATTCTAATTAAAAATTCGAAAAAAGGGCTCCGAGGTGCACATTCCCGACCTCCAAGGTATACATGTACCAAATTTGGTAGCTGTAGGTCCAACGGTCTGGCCTGTAGAGCGCCAACACACACACACACATTGAGCTTTATCATAAGTATAGATGTTTGCATCCGATTTGGTTCCAAAAATCTCGTACATCAGAATTTCTTTAAAATGTGATTTATTTAAACACTAATTTTGGGGGTGGGGACCCGAGAAATTATATTCTAAACCCTCATAAGCCAATTGGACGAATTACTTTTTCTACTTGACATTTTAAGTATTTATTAGGGTTTATTGAAATTTTTTGACTTACGTAATTTAATAACCAAGCCGAGGATGTATAATATATACAGAGTATGTAATTTAAAAAAAAAACGGCGCTGGCTTTTGATTAATATTCATTCTCAGATTTCCCTGGGATCGAAGAAATCATTTTCGTAACTAACTTTGAAATATCATAACTCAGAAATTAAAAGAATCAAATTTGTTATGCAAATATTCAAATCAAAATTGTGTATCTCAATTGAATTTTCTACCAAATTCATTTACAAGGTTTTACTTGTTTGTTATTCGAGCTTGTAGATTTTAATTTGTAGACCCACTTGCTTTAAATTCCAAACTTGCCTACTCCGGCAAATTATTTTATTAAATACTTTATAATGATTATTTTTTGTAAGTGAGTGAGTGTTTGAGGTTTTATGGCGCAAAACCCAATTTAGGTTATGCTGCGCCAAGCATATAGTATGTATATATTTAACATTAATGATGGATTAAAAATTCATACAATAGCAGACATGATGGGATTATAAAAAGGTAAAAGGATTCAAATGTGATTCGTTTCTAAAACACAGTAACAATGAAAAATGAAGGGGTAGCATTAATCTAAAATTCACGATACAAATATTCAAATACAAAGAAATCTGCACAAATACCAATGTTGTTTACAACAGTTAAAATCCAAAAGCTAAAATTAATGTTAGCTTTCTACTTACGTCGATATTTAGCACATTTCTTTTTAAATGTTTGATAAAAGCGTGGATTAAAAATTGTTCGACTGGTTGATGGCTGTTACCTTTAATCCTTTATAATGTCTTCGTCTGAAGTGATTATTTTTTGTAATAATAATTATTATTAACATATTTCTATTGACTAGCTTTCAGCTCCATCTGTTTGTTTTTGGTTTAAATTTTGCAATCGATTTTAAATTGACTTCTCAATGAACTAGAGTTTCGAAATTTTAAACATGTTTTTCATGCCAATGGAATATGAACTCTTCCTCTTTCCTGTCTGTTCGGTACAAATTTTGCAATCGATCGAAAACTTCAAAAACCAACAGATGGCGCCATGTCGTTTCGTTAATGCTTCGGAACATTAGTTTAAAATTGATTTTGTAATTTCATATGTGTAGGTATGAAAAGCAGAAAATAATTATTTTAAGTTTTTAAAACGTAGCGGAATTAATTTTTTATTCATATAATTAGTCATTTAAAATTCCTACATTCCTAATATTTATTTTATATGCAAATTATAACCAATAGCGACAATTATATAAAATTATTACAATAAGATCATATCAATATTACATCAAGATTTGATTCGTGAAGTCGGTAATAAAATCACACGAAAGTAAATAAACATCACTGAACTTGGCATATAAACCCATGTTGTTTTATACTGTGCTATTTCTACACATCTTTTTATCCCCCGCAAAATGCGCATACTATTTAATCGCATGACATCTTATGCTGTGCTATGATTTCAGATCATTTTATTGCGGATATTTATAACGGAGGTTAGGAAAGTTCTAGAAGCTTCTAAAATATTAACAAATGACTGACAAGAAATTTAAGTCTAAGTTCAACCTTCAATGTAATGCGACTTGGTGGGAATTGGAATCCTTAACCTTGTGCTTGGCAAGTGAGTGCTTTACCACGAAGCTCGCTGCCCATGTGCCAATCCCCCTTTTGCGGCAATACACTGAAGTGACAAAAGTCATGCGATAGCAATATGCAAATATACAGATGGCAGTAGTATCGCAGCGAAAAAGTATAAATGCACAGTTCATTTTCTAGAGCTTTCATTTGTGTTCAAGTTATTCATGTGAACAGGTTTTTCGTGATTTTTGGCGGCACGACGAGAATTGACAGATTTTGAACGTGGAATGTTAGTTGGAGCTAGACGCATGGGTCATTCTATTGCGGATATCGTTAGTGAATTCAACATTCCGAGATCCACAGTATCAAGAGTGTGCCGAGAGTATGAAATTTCAGGCATCACATCCCATCATGGACAGCGCAGTGGGCGACCACCTGCACTTAACGACCGAGACCGCCGACGACTGTTTAGAATGGTCAATGTTAATAGACACGCAACACTTCGTCAAATAACTGCAGGAATCAATGTGGGACGTACGAGGGACGTGTCCGATAGGACTGTGCGGCGAAATTTGTCTTCCTTGGGCTATGACAGCAGAAGACCGACTCGAGTGCCTTTACTGACAGCACGACATCGCCTGCAGTGACTCTCCCTGGCTCGTGAGCATATCGACTGGTCCCTAGACCAGTGGAAAACCGTGGCGTGGTCAGATGAGTCACGATTTCAGTTGTTACGAGCTGATGGTAGAGTTCGAGTGTGGCACAGACCCCACGAAGCCATGGACCCAAACTGTCAGCAAGGCACTGTTCAAGCTGGTGGTGGCTGCATAATGGTGTGGGCTGTTTTTACATGGCATGGACTTGGTCCTCTGGTGTAACTGAACCGATCATTGACTGGAAATGGTTATGTTCAGCTGCTTGCAGATCACTTGCAGCCATTCATGGACTTCACGTACCCACACAACGATGGAAATTTTATGGATGACAATGCGCCATGTCACCGGGCCAGAACTGTTCACGATTGATTTGAAGAACATTCCGGACAATTCCAGCGCATGATCTGGCCACCTAGATCGCCCGATATGAATCCCATCGAGCATTTATGGGACATCATCGAAAGGTCCGTTCGTGCCCAAACTCCTGCACTGTCCACACTTTCACAATTATGGACGTCTATACAGACAGCATCGCTCAATATTCCTGCAGAAGACTTCCAACGACTTGTGGACTCCATGACACGTCGAGTTGTTGCACTTCGCTGAGCAAAAGGATGACCGACACGATATTAACAGTCATCCCATGACTTTTGTCACTTCAGTGTATATATATTATGAATAATAATAATAATAATAATAAAACCAGAATAGAACCCTTCAAAGCTAAGTCTTTATGAAGATTAACTATTGTTCTTTTTTTTTGGGGGGGGCGTGACTTATTTTTTCAATGGCGAAAACGGATCAATTTAAAATAAATTTAAATCTGAAAAGTTTGACTAAAGAAACAAAAGTCCGTATTTTACGGTGAGAATTAAACTACTGATTGCTGCAGCAGAGTAAATTTACTTTTCTTTCACTTACTTAACGACAGTGCTTATATTCAAAGTATTAAAAACTATTATTCAATATTTTTTTAATTTAAAATAACTCGTTTTTAAAAATGGACTAAAAAGCACCAGATAATCTCTCTTGGCCCCAAAAAGGATTTTCCTAAAAATTTGAGATAATCACAGAGGTGTAAAAATTTGCACTGAAAAGAAAATCGAACATACAGAGAAAAAAGGCGAGTTAGTATTGCATTGTTATAACTCTGAGCTATGTTTAAAGTATCAAATCTCTAGTTCATCAGGAAATTAATTTAAAATCGATTGCAAAATTTATACTCAATAAACAAATAAGCAGAACACAAAGTGAGTTGATAAAAATATGTTAAAATGGGAAAAATATATACAATTTTATTTCTTTTTAAATTTTACTTTTTTAAAAACTAAATCAAGTGAAGAATAGGCTGCCGAAATTAAGAACCGCTCCTCATTTCAGTATAGTTCATCACCAAAGTAGGCTTAAGTTTTACAATCCTCATAAGGGGGTTTCCGACTCTCAAAGATTTATGGCGGCTGTCTTCTAGCCATCTCGTCTCTTAGAGCATCGACCCTAACTTAGATTACCTTCCGCTCGTAGGAGGTGGGGGGCTCGGAGCATAAACTTTCAATTAGTGCTTTAAGTAAAAGCTTTACACATTTTACTATTTTTATGTAGAGTAAATGTAGTTGAACGCATATATGTTTTGGAAAATATTCACTAGTATGCGCGGTTTGAAGAAATAAAAATTCTTACTTCAAAATTATTGCCATTTTTTTACTTAAATAAATATGAATGGTTTTTTTTAAAGGATTAAGATGACTTTAATCAATTAATATATTAAAGAAGTTCTTTAAAAATATTGCATTTTAAGTCTTTTTCTCTCAAAATTATTGGTCTTTCTTATCAAAATTGTATGCATTGTATTTTCACTTTCTTTTTCACCCGCTTTTTGCGCATTTAATTGAAATACCTCCCCCCCCCTCTCTTTTTTTTCTTCTTCTCTTTATCTAAAGATTTGTGTTTGGAGATCTTACTCACTTGTGAATTTAATAAAAAATTCTCGCAGGATGTTAGGCAAGGTATTCGTGGGAAAATAATCTACTAATAACGTACGATTCCTTGGCTGAAGTTAACGGCATGTTTATGGATACCTTCCGATTTTCAGAATATATTTATGGAATTAATTAGCAAGGGGTGGTCTTTTTTGTTCGCATTCTCTGTAATAATGAAGTTATCTCCACCCCATGAATAAAATTGTGAATTTCGGGCAAGTCGAAGAATGCAGAGAGCACTCAACTTTTTATTTTCACTCATGGAAACTATATACTTTATAGGAAACAAGTTAAAAAAATAATCTTTATGTGATTTTATCATTCATTATTTTTGTTTTTACTTAATTATTTAAATTTGTATTATTATTTTTCGTATATTTATTCATATAATTAAAACTAATAACGAACACAGATGGTGCAATATGCTACATATCATATGTAAAAAAAAAAACGAACTTGAACGCTTTTAATAATACTTTAATCAGAGAATTGGGGCAAAACTGGTGCAAGCAGCACCACTCACTCTTCGTTTGCAACAAAAGGCATTAATAATTCGCTCTTTGTTAGCGGCATTTTCTACATTTAAATGTATATATTATGTGTTACCTTATATATATAATTGAGCCTAAAAAGTTGTAAATATAGATATATTTATAAAGATGCAATCGAATATACCATTACTATTATTATAGCAAATAAAGATTCAAAAACATATATTAAAAAGAAAATATTTTAGTCATTTCATGTATTATCGCGGTATTCGCTTATCTGCAGTTGTCGTTTCATCCGATTACGTGGATAATCAGGAGTTTACTATAATGCATGGAATTTGTCAGCAATCTCTGCAACAAAAAGTCAATTTGTGAATTGTTCAATTCGAGATCCTTGTAAATCAAAGTTTAAGAGTGATAATTCTTTTTGTTACCGAAACGCCTTCAAGGGAAGGGTGCCCCCCTTCGTAAGAAATGTGCAAATACAACTTATCTGCTATAAATACAATGGGAAGAAAGCTCTGTTTCTTCAGACAATGACTATGAAATACAATTGGAGCTTGTGATTGTGGCGTCGTGCAAAAGCTGCCGTATAATTGTCACCAGACTGTGGTCACTTGATAATCTTATCCTCTGGAATTTCGTTTTTCGTCGAGAACAAAAGTCACGTTAAGGCTCATTTAACTGATTTAACTGGTTTTGATTTATAGTTAAATAGACCCAATGTGATCATCTTTACAATTCTGTTAGAAAAAGGAAAATCATAAGAGAAAGGCAAAATAGATAAAAAAAGAAAAGTTTTTTTAAAAATATATATACGTGTGTAATTTATATTTATTTATAATTTCTATACACGCTATAAAAATTATAAAACAGTAAGTATTAAAGAAGAGCATTAGGCTTTTTGTGCAGAAATAATTCACACATTTTCCAAAGACGATTTCGATAGTGAATTTTTAAATTAAAAAAAATGTTTCGGATTTTTTTTTAAAATTTGTAAACAGTTTTTTTTTTTCTTGAAGCGATAAACATCGTCTACTAGTTTTCAAGTTATTCCTTTAAAAAAATAAATAAATATATTGCATTTAAACAAATTATGGATTGAAGGGTACGTTTTTGCGCTTTCCGAGAAGAAATATTCCTATTCTAAGATTAACCCCTTCATTGTCCGTAACGTCTCTAGCGCATTCAAGCGAAACTTCTACAGTGCGCCTGTAAAGCACTTCAAGCATTCTTCTACATTTTAAACGTTTAAAATGTTTTGTAAATGTTTGATTTTTTTTTTTTTTCATTTTTGTTTGTTCTAATGCGGGGGAAACAGAGAAAAAACAGAAATTTCCGCTGACAGGAAAGGACGGTGAAAAGGTTAAAAACTTTATAAAATGCATGGTATTAAAATCTCCAATTGTAAAATAAGCAACACTATTAATTGATATGGAAAAATATAATCAATAATTATTTTTATATGGCAGGAAGACTACAAATGAATTCTCAAAAAAAAGTACTACAGTTTCAAATATTTTTAAACAATAGGAAATTGCTGATCGCAAGAGAAAACCAATTGCATTATCTCTTGCATGACGCAGAAATCAATTGCATTATCTTTAAATATATCTATAGAAATATTAAATCGAATAATAATCTAAGAATTATAGCTTAAAAAATATAAGATACTTAATGTTTACCAGCTTTTGTCAATGTAAGTGGTTCAAAGAACAATTTTTAGAACCATGTCCTAAAACTATTTAACAAGAAATAAATGGAAATACAATAAATAATACATTGCTCCTCATGATGAGGCATGGATGTAAATAAAAAAATTGCTATTAGTTCTAGGTCTATTTATTATCGTAAAGGGAAATATTGTACAAATATGGTTTCGTTAATGGAGAAGTTTCAGTGAGAACTATGGTTGTCACAGTATTACAATCTCCTACAGTAAAAAACTGAAAATAAAAAGAGCAAGAAAATTATTAAAATCAACTCAACGTACTATTCAGAAAACGTACGTACTCTTGATATTTTCGGCGAACTTCTGATATTATCAGAAAATTTTCCATTTCCTTATATGAATGACTTTCAAAGAGTAAAAATTCATCAAACCAAGGCTGAAAATCATGCTTCGATAAGTACAATGCATTCCTTGAAAAAATGATGGCTGATTCAGGTGCTGTATATATATCTTTACAAAACATTCTTGCTAAGTTTCCAAGCGTTTCCCTAACGTATTATTGTGCCTTTGGTATGGTGAAAAAGAGCCCTTTCTAAGCGCAAACGAAGCGAAATTGTCAGAAGTTGGAAAATAGTCAAATAGGAGCTGATATCAATACCCATGGAAATTTTATGAAAAGTCTTAGTATCATGGAAATCGCGATTTAAGTTCATAATTCAGAAGGAAAAAAAAGGCTATTAAATCGTAGAAAAATAATATATAAACATTTTACACATTAATTAAAAAGTCCCAAAATTTTTCTAAAAATGTATAAACTCTCTTTGTAAATAGAAATATAATATATTATGTATGTTCAGAGAAAACTGGACAAGATCCTCTGAGAAACGTTTGCGCGATAATATTTAATGTAACTAATCCGACTTAAAAATGATTCAAATATTAATAATGATACATTCGAATATCATTTAGTTTTAAGAAACAATGTTTCAAATTTTTTTTTAATACACATGAAAGTTATTTCGTATTAGAGATTCCCCCCCCTATTAATGTAGAAAAACGTATGTTATCTAATCATGTGGCAATCCCTAAAATTTTCTGCTATTTTCAATTTGAAGAAAATAAAGCAAGTAATGAAAGGATTATTAATCTCTAGTGTAAAATAATATGCTTACATTAAAAATTCTCCGAATTCGAAATATCTGAAAATTGAAAATTGTAATCTGAAGTATTTAAAAGCAGCAGATTATGAAATCATTATTCTTCGTAATTGAATATGCAATGGATTTCTAGGCATCGAACTGAAAGATTCCGAAAGCAAAGAAAAATAAATTATGTATTGAAACTCTATAAAGTAAAATAAATAAATTATGTATTGAAACCCTATAAAGAAAAATAAATGAATTATGTATTGAAACTCTATAAAAAAGTAAAGACCCATTAAAAAAACCACTGTTAAGGCTCCACGAGGTTTCAATACTCAGTCCTCACAATCTTGTACCATTAAGTTTCTTGTTGGGGGTTCGAGCTCCAGCAGTAGTAATTTGGTCTAAGAACTAATGTTTTAATTTAAAATGCTATTTATTGTTTATTTGTGATCAAGATCTTCCCTTAAATTCTTGGGTAATTTCACCTAAAATATTCCTTAATTGAATAAATTTAGAATATCTCAAGACGTGAGCAAGTTTTTTGATACTTTGTATTACAAGTTCCTTTGAATCAAAAAGCCTAGTAAAGTACTTAACGATTCCTTGCAGTTTCGTCATAAATTTTTTTTAAAAAAATTGACATTTTATTAGAAAAAATAATTATGTGTAATTAATTTTTAAGTGTAAAAAAAGAAAACCTTGGAAAAAATTAAACTTCTAAAGAAATTGGTTTCTAAAAATGTATAAAATTAGCAATGATTTTTCCTAATTTTTAATACCGAGCTTACAAAAAGCTCATTTTTACTTTCTTATATACTTAGTATAGAGAAAATACTGTAATCGTTAAAAACTTCGAACTCGTGATAATGACGAATTTTGCCGTTTCAGATCTACCTGAATTCGAAAAACATATTTTTAGAAAATGTTCACCTATGTGTCTGTCTGTGACAACGATAACTTATAAATGCTTTCTGCTAGACGAATGAAATTTGGATACAGTCTTCACACCAGTTGCAGATTTCTTTCAAATTTTGAGCAACATACCTTCAGAGAAAATTTGTCTGCCTTGCTGTTTGAATGTATTGAAACGATAATTAAAAAATAATAAGAGCTGTATGGATAAAATTCAGTAAACAGATTTAACATTCTTAGTGTAGACACTTGTCAAATTTTGAGCCTGATTCAATAAAGAAGTTAGCTATCGATCTGTGCTTTTGATACATGTAAACGTGGTAATTCAAAATATCAAATTAGGTATGAGATTTTGTGACTTCAAATATAGTTTTGTGTCAAATTTTTGCTTCAATCGATTAAGAAAAACGTTTAAAAATCAAATTCAATTTTTATATACTATTTGGCATATTCCATGGATTAATCGCCAAATAACTCACCAAGGATAACACGATGGATTTTGTTAAAATACTAAAATCACTCCAAATAGTACTATCGTAAGCCAGTGCCATGTAATATGTTCTTTGGCATAATAAGTTTATTAAAGAGTCTGATAGAAAGTTTTGGGAAAACCAATTCTTTTGGTTTGAAATTTCATCGTTAATCGAATTACTTCAAAAATAAATAAAATTTTAAGAGTAAAACTTCTTTCCTTTTTCCCTTTACCGACAGTTCCAAATTAACTGAAGAGTGCTTCGATGCAAATAATAACAATCATTTGACAACTGAATGAAAAGGCATGAAAATCATTGTGCATAGTAAAATTTCTTGTAGAGTTGCAAATTTAAAGTGCCAGTACTTTCCCACGCCTCTTAAATTGTTATGGAATCGGATAAATGTCTTCAATAAGGATTTCTATTTACAATAGATGAAAAAATTAAGATTTGATTTTACTATCTTTAAAAGCTAGATCTGTAAAAACGAAATGACGAATCTTCACTTGTCAGTTTCCTTAAGCCCTGCAGTTATCTTCTTACATATTCAGATTATATTTAAAGCTTTATTTAGAAAGAAACTGATCTCTTTATCTTCTGTAAGTTTTGAAAGAAATTAATCTCCCTGTAAGCTAAAAGCTTATGTCTTGGGGAGGGGGAAACTTGCCCCCCTCTGCTAAAAACGTATTACAAAAGAACTGCCCCATTTTTGCTGATTCAGCACTCATTTAATGTGAAGCTTTTGGAAAAATGGTGGAGTCCGGATTATCCACCGTTCTCAGACTTAGTTTAGGTAAGGACGAATTGCTATTTATTAATATAACAGCGATGGTCAAACGTCCTCCGTGGATAGTGTAACGTGGATCACTGAAGAATGACTACCTGCTCAGGTGTCATCTTCTTCATACCATACCCGTTCAGAATTACAAATTCAACCTCAATGAGATTCTTAAACTAAACTTGGGAAGTATACTGAATATCATTTCAATTTCTCGTATTATATCATTTTTTAAAATTAAGTAACATTTTAAAATGATCATAAGAGTAGCAACGTTCTCAATCAACTTTAATCGCAAATCCCAATAATTTCTTTTATATTGATTTTACCTCTGCCTATGATACAGCATCTACATTTAATTAGTCCAACTTTCTAGTGCATATGAAATGAAACAGAAATATTTGAAAAGAATTAAATGTTAAAAATCAATTTTTGTTTAATAAGTTTGAAAAAAAATATTATTATTCTTTTCACTTCCTTCATAACTGAATTCTAGGCTGAAAACGAAATTTGTTTAATATCAAGGGTGCCTTACTATGACTCTTTAAAGCTTAGAAATATATTCAAACACCGTTATGTCATAGCTGCAGTTGCTATTGAATATGCAAATAATATCAATCTGCCAAAGCAAAGTGGCTGCAAAGCAAATGAACTGTATACGTAATTTTATAAAGAAGTCACAATACTGTCATTTGAATTATATTTTATTGATATACATTAACCTTACATTGACGTGGCTTTTTCGAATAACAGTGTAATAATTGGAAAACTGTAACTACATAGCTCGGATTTAACTATATGAGCAATATTTCTGCCATAACATGAAAGTTTCTGTTACATAGCTCTTGATTGTCCTGAGAGTTTCAGTTATCATAGAGTAATCCATGAGTACGGCACGAAGGCCTATTAATATATCAGTTTAGAAATCATTTCGTATTTTCGTTACAGTGCAAATTAACTCCACCTTTATTAAAAGAAGCTGAGCGTGATTTTGTAATTTTTGTTATTACTTATGGAATTTTACAACCCCACTGATTGACTGTCAGCGATTTAAGCAGAGATTGCAGTAGCTTCTGAGATCAAGCGAGCCTGAGCACCCAAAGGTAAGTCATATCACTGACCACCGACCCGCCACTAAGGCACCCGGATTAATCTCACAAGACTGAATGACCGGACCGCCGCTACAACAACACTGGCGGGAAATATGGTTGAGTCCTAAGGGCCATCACTGGCCATGGTACAACCATCTTCGTAGGGAGTACGTCCCGACATCGATGGGAGGTCCAGAACCCCCACCTTTTATTGTGCCCATCGGGTTGGCAAAATCCAACTACAAAACCGGAAGCCTCTCATCCTCATTTCGAGATGTCCGGTGGGGGTCAGCACCCGTGGGTAGAAGTCTGACTTCTAGATCATATGAAAATGACACTCACACACTCGCCTGCACAACCCCTTTTGTACAGTGGGTGGGGTGTTCTTTCTCAAACCTCACAGGTAGAACACAGAGTAGAAAACAACCATGCCTAAACCAGGAATCAAGTTCGGAACGCTCAAATCACGGGAAAGAAGGGCTACTCCTACACCAAGTCCGTCATCTGACCGTGGTTCAAAATTACGAGGTCCGTCCCAAAATAGCTCTCGTGTTGCTTTAAACGGGACATTAATATAACTAAACTAAACCTACACCAAGTCGCCAGCGCTTCTGTAATCCGTTCAGTATTATTATTACATTTTGCGCACCATAAAATAAACACATTGGCACAAATCGTTATGTTTGAAAATTGCTTTATTATTTTGGCTATGATTTTTTTCTTTCAATTTAGATATGGGATCATTATTCAAAGATACATTTTCTACTTCTAGACCAATTGGACGTCGCTTTTTAAATTGCTAATCGACCATTGCCTCTTTTCTCTCCCATAATTATCTTCCTTTTTATTATAAAAAACTTCCGTTTTCTTTTTTTATCTTATGGTTCTTAAAGAAGGTCAATGATTTCTAGCTAAAAACAAATCAAATGAAGTCTCTTTACATTACGCATGTGTTCTCGAATTTAGAGATTAAAAAAGTTTATTTTAGTACAAGAATGTAATCATTAACTTTGCATTGAATAACAAAGTGAAAGTTTTTATTTTTATCGAGTTTATAATATGTACTCTAAAATGTAGTATTCCTTACTATATAAAAATTGACACACTATCTAATATTAACATAAAATTCAACAAAAATTTGTAGAAATCTAATTAAGTTTTATCCTCCAAAGAACAGTTTATGCCTTTTTTTCTGTTTAACTAGTCACTGCCTCGATATACTTTGATATATTAGCTGAAGATTTCCACTTTCTTATCCTTCCTCCGTCACTTTCACCACCATTCACATTCCCCGCCTCAGCGAAAATTCCTACCAATAAGCGTGAAGTGCGAAGCTCTGACGACGAATGTGAGGCAAGAGCCTTTCTGGTAGGCGTGTCTCTTGGGAGTACAAGTGGGGCGCTTTCCGACGCTTTTGTTATATAAAGAATATTTGTTCACGGTTGCTGGTGGGGAGTTTTAGTTTGAACTAGCATACTGTGTATACGAACTTCGTTGACACGAAAAGCATTGGATGTGTGCTAACCAACATAAGATGATAACAGATATTTGGACTGTGTGACTTCTTTGACGTTATGAAGACTTTTTCTTCTATTGCACTTTTTTTTATCAACATTTCTCGGTGGATATCAGGAAATTAGTAAGTGTTTATTTAGTTCAGAAACTTCAACACCCTAATATAGTTATATCCTCCAAGATAAATTTGAAATTTATCTTTCATAGCCGATTTCTTCTAAACCAAAACAATATTTAAATAGAAAGATAATTTCTTTTTGCATATTTATTTTAAAGTTGATTGAATATTTCACATATTTTCTTTAACTTATTCAAAAGAAGTCTAAAATTTCAGTTTAAAAAATATATGCAGTTTTACGGATTTTATCCTTTCTACTTTTAAAAATTTTAAATATAAAACTTCGTCTTAACTTCGGTACAAAACTATTTGAATTAAAAAATTCTTATGGTTTCACATTATAAAAATTAATGGCTATTTCACTGATATTTTATTGCATTTCATCCTGATTTTTTTCATTCTTGGAGTAAAACTGTTTGCCTTCAAGAACTTCATGTTGACGCACAAAAACTTCGCTGATTGTGCCACTAGCATGCCTTCCGGAAATTACATGAACTCTTCCGCGATGCCAGTGTCAATGAACTATCCCGCTGCAACTTTTGGAGGCAGTTTGCTGTCCCATCAAGGCTTGGGTGCTGTCGCTCCCCCGTGCATGACCCAACCCATGCCTCCCATGGGGAGTATAACATCTCTTAATCAAAACGGTGTTGGTTGTCCTCCGGATATGCAATCCTTGATGCCAGCAGACTATACTCTTCCTAACTCAGTGGATCAAATAAATATGTCGAATTTTGTTATGGCACAAAAGATGAAGAATGATCGAGCCTTTCGGCGTTCCTACACCGCATCCAAACCACCATACTCATACATCTCGCTAATAACCATGGCCATTAATCATAGTCCCCACAAAATGCTGACACTAAGTGAGATATATCAGTTCATCGTCGATCAGTTTCCCTATTATAGACAAAACCAGCAAAGGTGGCAGAACTCCATAAGACACAGTCTCAGTTTCAATGATTGCTTCGTGAAAGTGCCAAGGACTCCAGACAAACCAGGGAAGGGAAGTTTCTGGAGTCTCCACCCGGATTCCGTGAATATGTTCGAGAACGGATGCTATCTTAGACGGCAAAAGAGGTTCAAGTGCGATAAAAAAGAAGCCATCAGACAAACCCAAAAAAGTCAAAAAAGAACCAATGAATCTCCTACCAGGACTGAAATCGAGGATCCTTTAAAGCTAAATCGTAAAGAATCCTCCCAGAAATCTGATGAAATACCTCAATTGATTCCATCTGTCCTCAACCATATCCAATTACCTCCGATCAGCGAAGCCTACCCACAGATGAGTCAAGCACCTGCTGTCAGTACAAACAGCCTGGCCGAAAACCTCAAGAATCGCATGGACTGCTGCAAGCAAGAGTTAAATTATCCATCACTGAAATATGCAGATTCCTGCGCGATACCTGAATCTCAAGAGGCTGGCAATCCTCAAGACTGTATGAAAACGTTCTCTGATTACATGAATCTTCCACCTTTGAAAGTCGAACCGTGCAATTTTTCGGCAACCAATCTCCCATTTTCCATCAATAACATTATATCTCATGATCCCAGGATGGATCCACGGAACTATGATATTCCAACAACCCCATACAGCACGTATGGTACAAACTATCCATCTAGTGAAAACATGTCATACTTCCACACAGCACCGTTCTATACAGTTCCACAACCAGTGACATCTGCTCTGTGAGTAACTCAGAAATCAAATTAAATGGTAAGAGCACAAACGATATTATTTCTGTTGGGTATTGTATTTTTAGAGCAATTTCTTGTTATGTGTTTAAATGCTGGTCATAAATAAAAATTGCTTCACAATTGAAAATATCAAAAGTATAAATAAAATTTTGCTGGCAAAGAACCGAAGAGTTAAAAAATTGGTATTTTCAAATGTGATCAATGAATGAAATGTGATTATAATGCAAATGAATTTTGAATTTAGGATGCAAGAGTTGAAATATGTATATATGTAAATAATTTAATGACCATTCATACTCTTTTTTTTTTCTTGTTATTAATGATACATTATTTAATTATATATATATATATATATATCAGAAGCTTCTGATGAGCTAAAATCTAATCAACAATTTTATATAAATATTTCTTTTATTAACTTCTATGCTCTTAATTATAAAAGTTTAAAACAAAATGAGATTTGTAAAAAAAAAAAAAATTAAAAGCCCAATAAATTACTTTGAGCACTCAATAAAACTGGAGGATTTTGCTCATCATGAAAAGAATTACGGAAAATTATTATTTTTCTTTTTAATTTCAAATGCCTAAACGAATTAATAAATATGGATTTATATTCCTTTTGCTATTGTCTCCCACCCCCAAAGGATTTTAAAAAGAATTTCTATTTAGATGTTACAAAATAGTATTTTTTAAATGTTTTTAGAAACTTATTTTTATGCTTAGAATTCGATATTTATTTATTGGAAAACATAAGCACCTTTCAGAAGTTTTAAGCATTTTTATATTTTGTCTTTCATCTCGATAACTTTTTATTGTAATTAATTATTCTGTGTGCATTTTTTTCTGTTTATTTATATTGAAGTAACAAACTTGATCTAGTAAATTGGTCATTTAGTAGCCATGAATTTTCTTGGTTTTTCTTTTGAAATACAATGAAAAAATTTAAAACTGGCAATTTTAACCATATGTTTATAAAATTTGGACAAAATTATTTTAAAATTTGGAATTTAACTAGGAGAGCTGGAATCTCCTGTTTAAATAACAAATCCTTTAAAAAATTATTGGAAAAAAAATTTGAATTTTCTTTATTATTGTGAATAGGGAAAAAAGAAGGGGGAAAAGAAAAAATAAAAAACTTTGTCTTTTATAGTCATCCAGTTTTGATGAAGTACGATCATTTTGAATTGAATGCATATATGATTTGTAATTCTCAATAAACATTCCTTTTTGTTTGTTCTCTAAGCAATTGTGATTATTATTGCAATTTTATTTATGTAAGTTGCTTGATTTTTCCTTTTATGGAACAAAATCTGTAATTATGTTGAAATATTTATATAAAAGAAAAAAAAAATGTAAAAACTTCCTTTCAGCCATAAAAAAAATGCTATTTTTTGTGAAATTTTTTAATGTTTTGAAAGTTTAACGAAATTTTTAATGATAAACTAAGCATCAAAGATGCATTTATCAGAATTTAGATGCAAATGGTTTTGTCTTTCATTGCAAATAAAAATATTTATTTCAAAACGTCATGTGTGTAAAATTCCTTTTATTTTTTTCATAAACCATACAATTCTATATTTTTTCAGGTTTGACTAGTTCTCTCTACGTTCTCTTTTTTGCAGATGTTTTGAATATTGGCAAATTAAAACTCTTGATTTATAATATAAAATTTTAAGTGACTAAAATCTTAACAATTGATATTCTCAACGTTTACTTCATAAAAGATGAATTATAATCGCCATCTTTAAAAATTAATAAAATCCCTAAAAGTAAATAAATTAAAATTTTTCATCCTCTTTACTTAGGGATGCTTTCGGTTTAATTTTTTTTTACCTAACGTTGCCTGAATACAAAATTCTTTTTTTAAACATTTATTTGTAATTGTAATTAATTTATAATACTTTAATTCTTTTTAAAACTTTTACATTCAAAGTTAAATTAACTCAAAAGAAGAAAGAACGTGTTTCTTTTGAACTTTAATTTAGAATTATTCAGTTTCTTGTTTTTTCTCATTTGTTATGCAAAAGGTATTAATAATTTTCATTATAATTAAAAATATTTTAATCAGTTTTATTTTTTTATGTATATAATCATTTATATTTCTGACTACTTTCATCTGCAACAATTTCATAACGATTTATTTTGAATGGAAAAAAATCGTATTCTAGTCTCAGTAATGACACATTTGAATAATACAAAAAATTCAAGTATAAGAATTAAATTTTAAAATATTCATTCCTCAATGAAAATTAATCTATGTTACTTTGAATAATTTTCTTTTTCTATAACAGTTGGAATCAAAAAGATTTGACTCTGATAAATCAAAATTCTTGTAAAGTATATAAAATTTCAAATTTTTAAAAAAGTAATTTTTAATTAATGTAATTTATTTATCATCATCACTGTTTATAATTAACTTTCTTGTTTAAAAATTTGCACATAATTTGCTCCGTAGACAAATGATGAAATGGGGTCAATCCTATGCCCTTTTTCTAAAACTCCACACTACAGCAGTGAGAGGATGTTTTAGCCTTAATGAAAAATTTGACGTGCACACTTTCACAGCTACGAAAATTTAATTAAATAGCATTCTAAACAAGTCAACTGTGGAAGGAAAGTTCTTAACATCATGTCCTTGTCCATAGTATCAATTGATAAATATTTCTTAAAAAATTTAAATTTTGAGAATCGAATCAAACTGTCGATTATCGTCACATAGAGTCATAGATGAATTCAAAATATCATGCATTGCGAAAGTTTTTTTGAAAATTATTTAAGCCAATGAATGAGACTTCTGCAAAGTATCTTAAAATTTTACGATTATCGTGACATAGAACCCTAGATGAATTCGAAATATCGTGCATTGCTAAAGTATTTTCAAAAATTCTTTAAGCTGGAAAATGAAAGATTTCTGCAAAGTATCTTAACATTTTACTCTCTCTAAATGATTGTAATAAAAAAAAATGCGACTATTGCCTTTAATATGAAAAAAGAAATGGTTTCTCCTTTTTCTTAACACAGAAAGATGTACGAGTTTTATTATTTATAATCTATACTTATAATAAAGCTCAATGTGTGTGTGTGTGTGTGTGTGTGTGTTGGCGCTCTACAGGCCAGACCGTTGGACCTACAGCTACCAAATTTGGTACATGTATACCTTGGATGTCGGGAATGTGCATCTCGGAGCCCTTTTTTTGAATTTTTAATTAGAATTTGAATTAATTAAAATTTAAGCGAAATTTCGACGTTTTTCCGCTATAACTTCCGAAATTATTATCGGAAAAACATGATTTTAACATCAATTTAAAGATAAAAAAATTAGCTTTCTAATGGTATCAGTGTTTTAATGTATAACTCAAGCTTCTATTTTTAACGAATTTTTAAAGAAATATTTTAACCATGTTTTTTTAGCTCGTGACTGGATAAAATAAAATAAAACAATGCCGGAAGTTCAAATGAAAAAACAACAACTATCATCGTAAATCAAATCTAAAGAAATACAACTTTCAGCACGTGACTGAATAAAATAAAATAAATATAAAATGTGATATCTTCTATAAAAATAAATGCAAGGCAAAGGATTCTAAGAAATCGTTTGCAATATTTATATCATTAATTCCATAAATTATCTTTATTTACAGTAAACCTGATTGATTTTAGACAGGATATGCATTTAAATTCCGACTTAATGGCATATTTCTATAATCGTTTGCAATATCTGTATCATTAATTCAATAATTTTTTCCCTTTTTCGCTTTCTTTAAAAAACATATTTAACATTTTGGCAATATCACCGAAAAAAACATTTTTAATATTTTGGAAGCATAATTGATAAATTATTAGAGCATTAAACTCAAAAAGTTTTTCCGAATAAAGTTACCGACTCTTTAACTACTAATAACTGAATCTTTTAACTTAAACTATTTCTTAAATTTTGGCTAAAAAATATATGATTTAATTGGAAATTTTAGAACGCATTACTCATGGCGAACCAGCTGGTCGCCAAAGGCGGCTAGTAAAGAAATAAAACAGATATAAGCAAGAAATGAGAGAAAATTTAGCATAATAAGAATGAACTAAATAATATTTTTGATCAGAATTGTTTTCTTAACAAGCTTGAAAAGGTAAGTAAAGGTTTCAAGAACTTCTTATTTATATTGACCTGAGATGGCTGAAAAGTATAATGTATATAATTCTCAGCAAATCAGGAAAACCCAGCATTTTTTTATATATAAATATTTTTTATATCTCTTGAAATAGTAGAAGGAATCCTAACTGAGAATTTGAAATAAAGTATGGTAAATGATTTATCATGTATAAATGATCAATGTTAATTTTTGTGTAGATTGACTATATAAAGTACTTATAAGAAACCAAATGGCATGCCAGTAAAATTATTTTATTTTCCAGAAAATATTTTTTTAACCCTTTCATATAAATGACGTAATTTTCTTGTGCCGTTAGAAAAAAAGTTTTGGTTTTAAACTGCAACTAAATCTGGGTTTCAATTAATTTTAAAGATAAAAAAGATACGAAAACCTTTTAGTATAAATGTTGCCTTTCATAGTTTCATAGCGAAGGAATTAATATGCATATGGCCAAATTACGATCTTTTTTTTTTAAAAAAAAAAGAATATACGATGGAGACCGTAAATAATTATTAGGTAAATTTTAATCGACCTGTTAGTAGAAGGAAGACCAATTTAAACTTTATAAAAATTTTAAATTCATTATTCATTAAAAGGCATAAATTTGAAAATATACTCTGCAAGAAAATAATTGATGCACACTTTAAAAAAAAATCAGTACTTCATGTTATTTAAAACAGAGATTTTTAAAAATAAAAGGTGTTTTGCATCATAACCGTCCTTGACTACATGAGTGTTTACCAATGTAGGAAAAAAAATCAAAATGAATAATTATTAATGAAACATGCTTTACGTTGGATTTATTCACTGTGACCAAGTAATTTAATCTCGAGATAAAAAAAACGCGAATTTAAAAATCAACTGAAGTGTGAAAATTATGGTCACAGTTAAGACGTAAAACAAATCCCTGAATCTTTTAGATTATTAATTTCTACAAGATAGGGATACATAATCTACCATGGTAAGTAAAGTATATTAATAATGAAGAAAATGTAGGGTTATAAAGCATAACTCCTAGTGAAAAAAAAAAAAAAAAAAACTGACTTTTTCACTCTGGTATGCTAATGAATGCTTGGGTTTTATATTAATGACTGGAATTATTTCTGAGATGTATCTAGTTGTTACAGAAAAAGAGTTAAAGGCAGAATGCCGTAATTTATTGGTATTCATAAGCTTCATTTCAAGAAATGGCCAAAAGAAAAAAAACATACTTAATAAAAAAAAGGAGAAAATCTTTGTTAGATTGCAAAATTATTGAGGTAGAGTGCCACAACCTTTTCTTAACCAGCCGAAAGTGGAACGTATAAAACATCCAATTCTGCCTTCGATTCACGTAAAATAACCAAGTTTTTAGACGTCATCATTTATTAATTGTAGACAGGAGTGATTAGAAGTAAAGAATTAAATGAATCGAAATATAAATTTCTCGAGCTACCAATCAGAAGTATTTATCCTCTAATTCATGTATAATTTATTTTAATCCATCGCATCAATATTTGTTAAAGAATTTGTGCAAATCTGTATATCCTGTTTTATCTCTTTGTAAAAAAATTTGCATTATTCTCAATAACTAATGTCAATTTTTCAGTTTACCTAAATAATACAGTAAAACCTT
>JAPMOQ010025070.1:1758917-1772000 GCA_026543055.1 Argiope trifasciata | reverse complement strand
GTACATTTAGTTGTTAATGATTAAAAAAATAAATATCCCTTTTCGTATTTAAAGCCTAACAAGGGATTTTATTCCTTCCTTCTTTTACCTTATCTATACGCATACAATTAATAATATTACTTAAAACTTCAACATGAATTATTTTTTTCTTTCCTATAAACGAAATATGTAAAAAGAAAGTCTTATAATTATCAAAAATGTTGAACTAAAGATTTTGACAAACTTCCGCATTTAAGACAGTCCGGAATCAGTAAAAACATGTTATCGAATTAAGTAAAACATATTTTTAGTTATTAATTCATTTATTTTTAAACGAGATAACACAAAAACTATGAAGATGAGTAGATGAAATTTGGTATGTGAGTATGACACCAAATTTGAAGATTTATTCATACCAATTTTGAAAGGAATTCATTTAGCATAAGTTTGTCTGTCAGCCTAAGTACAAATAAGCAAGATAATTACAAATAAATAAATAAACAGCTTGTTAAATAGCATTTGGAACAGAATTTTAGAATCTAAATTGCGAACCAGATCTTTTTACAACTTGACCATCTATTGATCTGTGCTACTGCATGCATGCGAACATCATAGCTAAAAAAGCACTTATTTAGATAAATGAAATTTGGTTACTAAAATAAAAGTTCTGTCTTTAATTTCAATTTCGATTGCTTTTTAAATAATGGGGTTGAAAATGTATATTCGGTTTCTTTCCGTATATTACGGAGATAAAATGATATGCTTGATTTAAACTAAAATTATGAGCATTAGTGTGCTCAAAATTTTGCTAAAAATTCACATCTTTTATGCGCATGTTAGTGTGAGTGTGTACAGATTGGAGGACTTAACACTTCAAAAAAAAAAAAAAGGAATGCAAGAAAGTTTCGGAAATAAGTATCTGTCATGAAACTAAATTTTACACTTAAATTGCCAGTATTGTGAGATTGCCAATGAATTGGATGTCAGATGCGATATATTCTAATATATTTTGCCAATGAACGCTTAATTGAGAGGGGGGAGAAAATGTCATTCAAATCTTTTTCTAACTGACAAATAATAAAAGTCACAGTATAGTAAGTAAATGTCTCTAGAAAACTGAATACTCTTTATTTTTATCATTTATTCTCCCACCTTTCTTATTTTATGAAACCTGCACTAGGTTTGATATCACGAACTTCTGCATATGACGAAATAATAATTATTTGACAAGTTCATTCTTTTGAACTGACAGCTGTTTTATACAGTAGTTTTATGCCGACTGCAGGACATTTGGGATGGATTTGTGATATCTGAGCATTGTTTTTGGACTACTTCCGGTTACCGCGGGGTCGGTGGGTGACGTTGATCTCTCGTCTGTTCCGGTTGTCATGCACAGCTAGCACTCGATGCGTCCAACTTCGAGCCACGAGTACTTCCCGCCCAAATAGGAACTGAGCAGTGGGTTTTGAGGGAAGAAATAACGTTACGAAGTGCATATGATATTTAACCAACCAGCTCTCTTCTTACATATGAATTGAAGGAAAGATTCATAATATCCTATAAAATTTATTTAATTAGAACTTTTTAAATTTGAATTTGTCAATAATTCGTTTTACTTTTTAATATAATATTAAAGTATTGTATACCTTAAGAATTCATTTTATTGAGTTAATTATAAATGATAATTTGATTGAGCTGAATGCAATTTGTTATTAATTTATTCAATTCAGAACTCTTTTCAAGCTCATTTTTATTTTCTTGTATAAGTGGTATAGAAGTATAGTAATCGTTAAAAAATTCGAACTCGTGATTTCGCGAATCTCCTAGTTTTAGACCTACCTGTGTTTGAAAAACCCATTTTTAGAAAATGCCCGTCTGTCAGCATATCTGTCTGTGACAAAGATAGCTCAAAAACGTTTTAAGCTAGACGGTTGAATTTATTATTGGTTATATGGTCTTTTCATCAAATTTACACATTTGTATCAAATTTTTAGTAAAATATATCCATAGGAAGCTCGACTGTCCGCTTGTTTGAATATAAGTTAACACGATAATTACAAAACGGAGAGAGTTAGACAGATAAAATTCGGTACACATATTTAATATCCAAAGTGTAGACACCTTCTTCTTGCATACAACCGACTACGCCGCCACCACTGAACGTAGCAGTATCGACAGAATTTGTTGTGGTCGACTGCTGAATACGTATTGGACAACCTTACATTGACCGAATAGTCAAACTAACATTCCTTTCGCGGTAGTAAATAGCTGGCGTAATAAATTTCTCCCCATCTGCACTCTCTCAAACAGTTAGAATGAATCTATCCATCTTTAACACCATATCCTTCAGGGTTTTGAGATTACCTGGTACCATCAGTACAGTACTTAAATCATTATTGACAATCTTCAGGTCCTTCCTTAACTCTGAGACCTCAATATATTTCTTTAAATAGTGGTAAACCGTTCCAGTTTCTCCACAAATGCATTTATTTTCCTGCGTTCTTCCAAAACTTTGGAAATATACAGAAAATAGTGTAGACACCTGCCAAATTTGAGCCAAATTAACCAGATGAACCGTTTGTGGGTCTATTCTTTCAGAAACATTAATTCAGTGTTAACGGAAAAACGCAATAACTTAAATATATCAGATTTGGTTTGGGATTTTGTGAATACAAGTACAGTTTTGAGCCAAATGTTCGTTTCAATCTGTTGAGAAAAATGTGTCTAAAACACAAATTCTATTTTAGGATAAATTATTTACTCATGCCATGATTTAATCCCCAAATAATTAGCCAATAATGACTATAGTAGAAATGCTAAATTCAGGCCAAAAGTTAATATACCATAACTATTGAACGCCAGTGCCATGTAAGCGTTCTCTGGCAAAGTAAAATTATTACAGAACATGTGAAAAAGCTTTAGGGGGACTACTCACACTAGCTTAATTGTATTTATTCATTAAATACTTCTGTATTAAGTATCCATTATTACGATTATAACTATACGTAGCAGTGTATCCAAAGCTAAAGGCAATAATCAGTGAAATTCTTTTTTCCTTTTAGAAATAACTTGAAATAATTAGGATACATATTTATTTTAAAGTTTTTTTTTTACAACTGTTATACTCAAAGTGATGAACAGTTCATTTATTAAAATCCTTTATTCATTGAAATTATTATTTTGGGAATTATTAAAAAAATCCTTAATAATGGTAATTGCAATTGTTATACTCAATGTTCTGTAAAGTTAGTTTATTAAAATCCTTTATTTGTTGAAATTAGTATTTTAAGAATTATTAAAAAATCATTAACATATAATAAATACTAATTACATTAATAAATACTAATTTGTGCTATCTAAAATAATAATTATTAACAACATTTATCGATTCTTTATTATCAATTATCATTAAATCTATTAACGATATAATTTTTTCTACCTTTTTCAATTTAAATTTGACATTCTCTCTTGTTATATTCGTTTTAGAATCAATTTTCATTCATTCGAATCTTTGGATAAGTCGAAATTTCTGTTTGGTTTCATTCGTTCTGAATTAGCTTAACTTCGTTATAGTTCAAAATAATAATATGATTCACTTATAATGCTGTAATGTCTCGATCTGGTCCGATCAAACAAAGGGTAGCATTTTAATCAAATTACTTCATTTACGGCTTTAATTTACAGAAAAAATACTCTTTATCATCTAGGTTAAGTGAAAAGCTCTATGCACAACACCACAAGAATAGTTCTTCGAAATATTTCTGAGAAACTCACGAGAACAGCTAACCGGCCGTCAAACTCTCACTCTGGTACCGGCGTTAGCTCCAGGAATCCACCGAATTCGTCGGGTGGAATCTTCTCTCAAAAGCTCTGCTTTACTGATCTCTCCTCCGGACCTCTTCACCAAAAAACTCCTCGTCTCTTTTCTTCTCTCTCCAAAACTCTCGCATTTTCTCTCTTCTTTCAACACCACCTCTCATCCACATTGGAGCATTCGGAATGCCGATTCTCCAATCCTAGTTCAGCAAAAACTTCAATGGTCTACAGTTGACCGCAGGAATGTTCGTGGTCCACAATGTAAAGAATCCAGGCTACACATCTGTGCCGTAGACACGATTAGTGCACCGGTGATCCTTTATCTGGATTCCCTCTAAAGGGCCAGATGTCCGTTCTTAGAAAGAGGGTTCTCCATTTGTCCGTCTGTAAGCAATTACACTGTCATAAAACGTCGCCATTGAGGATACCAGTCTGGAATTGGCAATTATGGAGCGTGTGAAAAAGAAACTACAATGGTCACCCTGTGGTGAAGCTGAATCATTACAATGTATCCAGTCTAGTCGGAGTCAAATAACTACTTCCATTAGAGATGAACATACATTTCCAAGATGAAAAAGGATCTAAATAGCGTCAATAACTCGTTTTAGATTATTTTAAATAATAAATATGCTGATCAAGATGCTCAAAAAGTTGCTCAAAAGATTAAAGATAAAAAAATTGCTCAAAAAGATGCATATCAAGATTTACATCCTCACTCACAATCATTATTAGTTACATTTTCTTGACACATTATAATTTTACACAAAAAGTTCTAGATTTTTGTGACCAAAACTGATCGATTCTTTGATTTTAATTATTTTAGATACAGTTTTAAAATGCGAATTTAATCTTCTTTATTATAAGGTGAATTTAAACTGAAAACCCATCATAGTGAAAAGTCAAGAGGAAAGAATAATAATTCCTGAGAGTATGCATCTATGCTATAAATGAGTATATTTTATATTCTTTCATAATACCGCCAATACAATTAATCACTGATTGATTATTTTGCTTTTAAAGAAAACTTATGAAAGATAATGAGTAATGTTTCTGAAATCCGAAATTCGATATTTCAAAAATTAACGATAAATAAATAAAAATTAAATGAGAGTCAATTCTTTATATCGAAATATCGAAAGATAATAAATTTGACTCCTTACTGTTTGTGTTACTTAGTTTAGCTTGATTCCAACAATCATTGCATTTTGTATCATTCTCTACATCACGTAATTTTCAGAAAAAATAAAAGCCTAAAAATAATATAATGTTAAATTTTTTTTTTTTTTTACTTATATTAAACTTTGTGAAATTCTTTTTTCAATGAAAATTAGTAAATTTCTAAATACATTAAAAATTTAGTTTGATTTTAAATTTATTACAATTTTAATCAATAGTTCGAAAACCCTTTTCTTAGTGAGAACAAACCAGAAAAATGCATGCCAAATTTAATAGCGGTAAGTCAATCAATTTATCATATAAAGCATTTTTTAACAAATTTTGCTTCAAGCATATTTGATGTCTGACTTTAAAAATAATATGTAAGCCAACTGATTTCACCGTGTTAAAAATCCGGAACTTCAGCTATATCATACAAAAATTAATCCCTGTAATGTATATAAAATTTTAAAAACTCTAATTAATATTTTGAATAACTTTTTCTTAGTGAGAATTTAATGAAAAAATATGTGTTGAATTGTTAAATTTAATAGCTATCAATGTGTTCTGTAAAGAATTCTGAAGTAATTTTGTCTCAAGCATGTCACAGAATTAATTTACAGTATATAGAAAGATTATATACACTACTATTTTTAAAAATCAAGAATGTCAGCTATATAAAAACCTCAATTACAGAATAGCATATACGAAATCTATAAACTGATTGAATAAATCTAGTATTTTGGTGAATTTTTTGTTGTAATTTCTATTAATTTACAACTGATATAAAAAGTAGGCTATAGTTCCTGATTGATTGAGAGATAAACTGAACCCACTACCAATCCTTTTTGGTTGAATATATTTTTCGCTTTCTAATAAATAAATTATTTAATTTAAATCTAAAATAAAAGTTTAACTTTACATTCAGCTACATTATCTCATGACACACACAAAAAAAGTCAAGTTATTTATTTGACCCTGTGGTGACAGATAGATCAGCTTGTGCAATGAGAAGGAATTCTTTATTGTTATTATAATTTATCAATTCACGTAGTCAATCTATTTGTTTGACTATGTAATGACAGTTTGATAAGATTCTGAAATTAGAAGAAATTTTTTATTCTAACTATTATTGATATATTTAAAATGATAAGAAAAATCAAAGAGCCATTTATTTTCTCAGTCCAACCATTGATTCCACTTTACCAGTTATTATTGCACGCATACATGACATATAAATATGCCATTAATAGTCGCCAGTCCCTTCTATTACTATTTTCGAAAAAAATCTCAAAGATACTATACATCTTCTGTAGAGAAAACTTTCGATTTAATATCCCAACCATAACTATTGCACTGTTTATACCCATTTATATTTTGGATGAGAAATTAAGATATCTAAATACGTCATACGTCATCAACTTGCTTCCTACCACTCTCTAAGTCCGCAAAATGAAACTTTAGTAGTCCACCGTCTCAGCAGCTATAACAATTTCACATTTATCAAACATAGCTAGCCATTCAGAATATTACGAGGACAATCCTCCCCCCCCCCAAAAAAAAAGGTCTCCTATTTATTGAGGACGTAGAGAAAGTTTTAATACGGTTGTTGGCAACACTGTTGTGAGTGGTATCTTCTCCGCTACCACATAAGTACGCAGGCGCTTCTCTCGGATGCTCAGTCTTTGTATATCTAAAAATATAGGAGACCTTTTTTTGGGATTCCCTCGTATAATCATTGTGCAAATATAATTTTTGCGTAGCTTAAGTTGGTTGGCATACTTAACCCTTTCATGGGCCATTTATTTCTCTGTGGAATTTCTTCTCCCTTTTTAAGTTTTATCAACAATTGTACAGTAGCATTTAAGGAAATATATTTGATTTTACTGAATTTTATGTTATCATTAAACTTTCAGGTTTGGAAGTATAATTTCCCAAAGAACCATTTACAGTAAAAAAGAAAAACGACTGGCATGAAAAGATGAGAAGTATGTTGCGATGCAAAAGAATGCATCACATTCTGTACACATGTAGCTGGCCCTTTTCTTTCTTTTTTATCTCTTTGTCTTTTCCATATGTGTATTTTGTAAGATAATGTAAGTGGGAATTAATCTTTCCAAAGTCCATGAAAGGGTTAAATAAGTACTAACAGTATCAAGGACAAACATTGGTTTTACCTAGAAGCTTGGAATCAATTGATTTTTTGATAAAAGAATTAAAAACTTCAGATGTAAATGGATCATAAGTAGGTGTTCTCTTACTGCATTCAATACGTTTCAGGCACAAATATACCGTAACTTATATACATCACTACATTTAAATTGTATGTTTTGCAAAAATTGAATTTTAACTGTAAGAAAATAATTCAATCATTATGTGATAAAACTTAAGAATCCGATTTTTATTTGGTACATTCAAATTTTTTAATACAGAAGTTTCATCTATGCTAACAGTATTTTCCAATTCATTTCTATAAAAAATTGAACTTCAAATAAATTTTCTCAATTGTTTTTCAAAGTTTTTTTGTACTCTCATTTAAGGAACTGTATCTGAACTTTAAAAAATATAATAAATTGTACTGTTAAAATTAAAGTACGTGTAAAAAAATTACATACATTATCATTTACTAGAATTTTTTTATGATACATTAAAATTATTTTCTATGTATCATAAAAATTTCTTAAATTTATTTATTTACTGTTGATTATTTGGAAAAAAAAGTTTAAATTTCGCTTCTAATTTCTCTGGATCTGTACTTTTTCAGTAGTCATTTTCATTCTGCAGATTAAGTTGAAAGATACTGTTAAAAATCCAAACGCAAGAGGAATTCTAGACTAAAGCAAAATGAAGTCCTTAGATAATTATCTCCTATTGAAAAGATGTATAACGCTTTCGCCCACGTTTTCTCTTTCAGAAAAAAAAAAGACTGAATTATTGATGAATTAAAATAATACGGATCAATTAAATAAATTAATGATAAATTTATCGATTGAAAGTTTGGATGCAATATTGTTGGTAGAATCTATAAAAGAAATCTACAATTCACCACAAATTGAAAATAATTCAACAATTAATTATTCCAATATTTTTTCAACATTCATGGTTATTTATTCTAATAATAGATGGTAGTTTCGAAACAAATCTTTTCCTCCTCCGCCTGTCTGTTTTAAAAATAATTTATTTTCTAGAATTAATATAAACTAATTTAAGGTAAGTTATTATTCATCCCATCTTACGGAGATATTTTTTTCTAAATTAATGGAAATTTAATATAATCCAATTCGTAAGGCAATAAAATGTAATAACGCTTTAAATACATAAATTTAAAATTATATCATTATTTGCGTTTATCATCCATATATGGCAGCATAAAATGTCCCAGAAATTTAAATTGATGCCTCACTCGGGGGGGGGGATAACACACCACTCAAAGGTGTAGAGTCAAATTAGTCAATCTTTTGTGAATGTTAATGATGCATTTTTTTATATACTTCAATTAATCAAATCAATGTTTTTGCTGATGCACCCAATCGTCAGTGATTCTGACAGACTCTAGAGCTTTCCATTTTATGAGAGGACTAGCCGCCTTTGGCGACCAGCTGGTTCGCCATGAATAAAGCGTTCTAAAATGTTCAATTAAATCACATATTCATTAGCCTTGAAGTAATTCCGGGCATTGATTGACCTGAAATTAATATTTTCTTTAAGATGATGGACGGAAAGTTCTAAAAGTACACCTTTTCCTAATAAAATTCTTTAATTTTATAATCAGTCAGTTTTAACCATCGGTTATACTTCCAAAATATTTAAAAAAAATTCAATGATGTTGCCAAAATATTAAATATGTTTTTTTAAAGAAAGCGAGAAAGGGAAAAAATGTATTGAATTAATGATACAGATATTGCAAACGATTACATAAATATGCCATTAAGTCGGGATTTCAATGCATATCCTGTCTAAATTCAATCAGGTTTACCGTAAATAAAAAAGATTTATTGAGTTAATGAAATAAATATTGCAAACGATTTCTTAGAATCATTTGCTTTGCATTTATTTTTTGAAGAAAATATCACATTTTATATTTATTTTATTTTATCCAGTCACGTGTTAAAAGTATCATTTCTTTAGACTTGATTTACAATGATTGTTTTTTTTATTATTTCAACTTCCGTCATTATTTTCTTTTATTTATTCAGTCACGTGCTCAAAAAAACATGGTCAAAATATTTCTTTAAAAATTCGTTAAAAATAGAGGCTTAAGTTATACATTAAAACACTGATACCATTAGAAAGCTAATTTTTTTTATCTTTAAATTGATGTAAAAATCCTGTTTGTGCAATAATATTTTCGGAAGTTATAGCGGAAAATCGTTGAAATTTCGCTTAAATTTTAATTAATTCAAATTCTAATTAAAAATTCGAAAAAAGGGCTCCGAGGTGCACATTCCGGACCTCCAAGGTATACATGTACCAAATCTGGTAGTTGTAGGTCCAACGGTCTGGCCTGTAGAGCGCCAACACACACACACACACACACACACGCACACACACACACACATTGAGCTTTATTATAAGTATAGATAAAGACTCTTGAGATTTTACAAGCATTTATTGAAAACCATCAGGACAAAATTACTCTGATTTAATTTTTGTTTTGATGAAAACATGATTTCATTTTCAGAAAGCAAAAATTCGCTTAAATTTGGAGGTAAAAAACAAGACTAGAAGATTTGCGAATTATTTATGATCTGGCAACGTTATAGTGTGTGATCAAAGAAATCAAGTGAAGTCATGTTTATTTTCGTTACAAACGAGAAGGAAAGTTGGTTGACATCTTGATGTTATAATACCTTTTTTAATTAATATACACTTATTTACCTAAATCACTTGCAGGGAGAAAAATGATTTTCTTACGGTTACCTTTCGAAAAAGGAATTAAATGCATGTTAGTTGAAAACGATGCCGTGAATGTTGATGAGATTCAGTGTTATATTTCTTCGTGTTGGGTAAGTTAATTTCAGTATTTTTGTTTATATTTCAGCATTTATATTAAATTAAATAGAAGATAATGCGGTAATATTAATTATATCATTTTTTTACTCTGTTGATCAATGTTAAATTTTTTATGTTACATTCATAGCTAATAGGTAATTCTAAATTTTTACTCTTAAATTGTACTTAAACCATTTTTTGCCAAATACTGATGTAATTTGAATGACATTTGTTTTTGGAAGTAGCATTTTATATTTATTTTTCATAGTTTGAAATTTTAAGTATATTGTTGCCATTTTAAAGTCGATCAAGCATTTGATAATGATAAAATTAGATGACAGTGAATCTTAATTTAATATTACTGACAAATGTTACGATATTTTTTTTTATTTTATAAAAATTAAAATGTAATGAAGAATTGCTTAAATGGGTAAACATATATTCTTTATTAGTACCTTTTTTATAATGCATCTATCCATTTAATGATGTAGAAATGGTTAGTTTTTCAGCATCTTTTTTACAACTTTTGGAAAACTTTCTTGCTTTTCCAGAAAAATAAAATCATAAGTAAAATGGAAAATTAAACTAAGAAGCAAAATAAACAACAAAAAAGGTTACATTATCTTTGATTTCCAATCTATGCAATTCTTTCTACTTGTTGAAAACACCCTTTTAAACAGTTTTTTTTAAGCCAGTTGGTAGTGAAATTATACATGTATAATCATGTATCATAGGCTATTTATTATTTGTTAAGGTTGTGTATTAAATCATATTAAAAAATAATCTTAATCAGGAAATCAATGTTTCCATATATGTTAGTGGAAGGATTTTTCTTTTCAACAAAATCCTAATTAATCCAATGTCTTGATTAATGCAATTGAACATGATAAATATTAATTTTAAAATTATTACACTTAAATATTTATGCCTGTTAGTTTGAAGATATTTAACTTTAAGTATACTTTATTAAAATGAGATTTTTTTTTCATAAAATTTCTGTCTGTTCATCAATGGATACTCAATTTGGTAAAAACTTAAATGCAAAGTTAAAAAAAAAAAATCAGGGTTATTGACAATAGAGGTGGGTTTACGCTCAGACGTTTATAAGATAGCTTGTACGCAGCACATGCATAGAAAGGCTGAAAAGTGCTGTTCAGTTCATGGCACCTACTTATCTTGACAGAATAACAACTTATTTTTTTTCTTACTGCTCATACTTTGTAGAATTTGGCATGAAAAAACTTATCTTTTATCATAGATTGATTCCGACATTTTATTTATTTATTTTTAGGTGTGAAAGTTTTTTTTCTCCATTTTATTTGCTGATTTTTTTTTTCTTTTTTCCAAATTAAGGTATATTTACCTTTTTTTTTAAAAAAATTTTGCCATGTTTTTTAGGAAATTTTCTCCATTTTAATGCAATACACAGTGAAAAAGATAAATGCAGGGACACTAAGATGGCAATTAAAAGCCAAGCACAGAATATCTGATATTATTCTATTTTTGTACGTCCGTTGTCTTACTAGTCAAATGTAAACCACCTTAACTGTTTTACTGAATTTTTCAACTAGTCAACCTTCTTGATTTGGCCAAATTAAGGGGCACCCTAAACTAAATTTCAACTGCAAATGCTAATTTTATGAATGTTTTTTTTTTATTTATCCATTACATAATTTTTATCTTTCATTGAGTATTCTTTTTTCCTGGAGATTTTGAAATTCTTTATTTTACAGAATTTCTTAATCCATGCAGAAATAGTTTAACTATATATGGCATCTTCCACATAATTCAGTAAATGAAGTGATAAATATTTGAATATAATTGTTTTTAATTATTCAAATTCAATGTCAAGAAAAAATGATTTGCAAGCTGCCATTCTAATGAAATAAATATACAACTTTGATATCAGTGTCTCTGTATTCACAATTGGCTGCTGAAACCTTTATCTCCAATTTTAATTTGTTGACTAATATAATTTGCAACGTACTTTGTAAGAAATTTTATTAATGTATGAAATAAATAATTTATATTACTCTTCTTTCACAGTACTTCTCACTATTCTAGATTGCTAATGATGCACTTTGAAAAGTAACTCAATTTAATTTTGAAATTGATTTGTGTTTATTCATATTAAAACATTTGGTACTTTTCCATAATACTGGTGCAGGCGAAAAGTCGCCAATATTGATGCAACCAACGCCAAATGGAATATCGCCGCAAGTAACCTTTTGCTGCAATATTTTTAAAAAAAGTCACTGCCATTTTGTCGCCTGTGCCAAAATTATGACAGTGTGCTGTCTCTAAAACATCATCTTGGTAAGATTTGTGCCGGTATTATGGAAAAGTACCAAACATTTTTTACTAATTTTAATCAAATTTTAGTGACAAGAGAATCTAGAAAAAATTGTTTAATTTGCAATTTATCATTCGCCTGCAATTGTTGCCACATACCATGAAATATTTAGAAATGTTTTTGATGATTAATTGCAGGTATGAAGTTAATATTTTATTATTTTTTAAATTTTAGCTTATTTAAATTTTAGCTTTTTGGTGTGAAACAATTTCATATTATAAATTATTTTCTTGTAGAAAATTTGTGTGAAACAATATCTGTTTTTAAGTATTTTTCCACCAGTTTCAAAATATACAAATTTTTTGCCGATTTGTGGAAAATAGCAATCTTGCATCACAAAATAACAAAAGCATATAATATACTGTTGACTTTTTAAGAAAATATTACTATTTTTTTAAAAAAAATCTGCTATTGCACCAATATTTGCTTTCAGTGTAAACTCATAATGATTTATTGGAGAAGTGATATCTTGCTTTTCAAACTATTCCTTCCCTTCTCAGATACTAAAAATTTTTTAATATCATACTTGTAAACAATGAAAATGGTTGATAATGAAAATCGGTGGAAATTATCGGTGTAATTAGGGCTCACATGATAAAAAGCCTTTTAGTAGAATTTTGAAATTTCTAATTATAGCATCAGCATATGTAATTATTATGTTTAATAAATAAGTTAAGCCTATTGAATGAAGTTATAGATTTATAAGCATTTCTAAATAGATTAAATATTCATTTTTAAAGCTAAATTTTTAAAAATATTTTGGCAATTAAAAGCGACAAATTTGAACT
>JAPMOQ010025070.1:1720983-1755849 GCA_026543055.1 Argiope trifasciata | reverse complement strand
AATACTTTAATATTGTTATCTTTTAGGAATACTTTAATATTGTTATCTTTTAGAAAGTCAAAAATATCTTTGTTACTAATGATTATTAAGTTTTCCTCATCTTTAATGCAAATATGAGATATTTGTTTCGTTTTTCTTTTCCATATGTATTATTATTAAAACAAAAATGTAGTTTTCTGTCAGGCATTATCTTATATTTACTACTTTTAATAAGGGCTCAAATCTTATATTTACTACTCATATTATATTACTTTAATATAAGTACTTATATTACTTTTAATAAGGGCTTATTTTACTACTTCTAGTAAGGGCTAAAATATATAATGGAGTGGATTATTATTACTCCCATCTTGATTGTGATTTTAAAATTGATTTGCTGCATCTTGATTAAAAATAATTTTCCAAAGCAGACTAAGTAAATATAGTATTACAATACTACTAGAAACAGTTTTTTTTGTATCTTTCACATTATTCAATGCACTCAGCATCATTTCATTTATGATTTAATTTTCTTATTTGTTCCATAATATTTCACTGGCTTCATCTAAAACATTAGGATGCATTCATATTAGGCTTAAGACATAAAATCATTTAGTATGGGCAGTATTTTTCATTAGTATAAAAAATCAAACAGTATGAGCAGACTTGTGTTGATATCATAATTACTAATTTTGTTTGTTAATCAAAAGAAACACATTGCCTTTCCAGGAATTTAATTATCAAATATAATTAGTGAAATATAATATCTGATTAGTTTTTGAATAATTAAAAAGAATTAAGTATTAATTTTAAATTTTTGAAAGATTAAAAATTTTTTTTTGTCTCATATGAGAAAAAGGTATCATTAACAACAAAAAAAAATTAAATATAAGATAAATAATTTATCTTAAAAATCATGATTTCAGAATTTTAAAGAAAAGCATATTCAAGATATTTAGTAAATCATTTTAGTGTTATTCTATTTTCATGCCATATTTTATTTATTTATTTAATTTAGGAATGGAAAAAGCCAGCAAAAGACCTAAGACAATAGAAGCTTGTTCTGCACCTCCAACTAAAAAGAAGAAACTCTGGTAATGTCAGCCTCATTGTACATAATCTGAATTTTCTTTCATTTTTGTTATTTAAAATTAAAGTAGTAGTTTTATCTATTGTTTTTTATTCAATTAATTGGAACTATAATACAATCAACTATAATTGTAACATAGTTACCATGCTGCATAAAAATTTATTTAACTGTTTATAATGAACAAATTGAGTAATGAATATTTATGTCATTCATTTTCTTTGTAAATCCATCAGATATTAAGAAAAGTACAAATTGTTATCTTATTTATGTTAATTAATCTTTGATCATATCTTTTTGAGAATAGAAGTTTTTTTTAACTGTAAAAATAATTTTCTCCTTATCAGCAAATGCTAAATTTTAAATTATACTGATAACTTTAGTTATCTTACATTGTTTTAAGTTTTTAATTATAGTTGCTAGTAACATCCTTACAAAAGTTATGCAGGTTAGCCTATTCCAATAAATAGTTCTTAAAAAAATATTCATTGCTTTGGGACTGGAAGTAAAAGGAATTAAATTTTTGCCTTGAATTTTATTCACTATCCTCATTTTAAAACCTTCTGCTGAAATCCTTAATTTCTTTAAAAAACTGCCGTGTTTTATCCTTCCATATATATATATATATTGATATTAATGTTTTTTTCTTTGCAAAAGTGAAAAGTGTATGGCAAATGCAAATTAAAAATATTTAGATGATTAAATGTCAATTTTATTTGTGCCTTTTTATAATAATTATTTTTGAGCATTTTATTTTATATAATCATTTAATTTCTCCAGGTTAGATGAAGATCTTTCAGGCTCAAGCGATTCCGACTCCCAAGAAGCATCTAGCTCTTCCATGAATGCAAATTCTCATACAGATAATGCCCATTCATCAAGGTATATTTTTACAGTATTTAGAATTTCAATTTACCCTCCCTTTTTTTGCCCATTGAATTTACAAAAATTATGAATAAAATTCAAAACAATTTGATCCTGTTAAAAGTTTTTTCTAGCACTGAATTGTGATAAATATTATTTGTTTTTTTTGTTCTGTAAATAACCTTAACTGGGTCAAAATTAGACATATACCATTAAAAATGTAAACTTTGCTAGTAAACATCTTTTCTTCCTCGGTTTTTTACTGTGAAAAATATTTAAAGTAGCAACGAAAATGGTTTTTAAAAAATCTGTTGTAATGAAACTTAAAATGAAGTCCATTTATAAAAAAATTTATTTGCCAGATTAATTTTTTAAACTGCAAAATTGATATTTTTTCCTCATTAAATAACAACAACAAAAAAAATCTGGCATAAATTTTAACCCCTTCCTTCTCGCTCCCGTGAAAATGACGGGGTGAAATTTCTACCTCTATTTCTCATGCCCGTGATATTTCCAGGCTGCCGTATTCAAAAGTAATGCACTAAAAATATTAAAACAGTCTATTTCTTATGCCCAGAATCATGTTTATTACTCAATATATACACCAGATGGCTACCCTAGATTATTTGCAATGTTTTTAGAGATAGCCAATTTATTAGACTGTACACTGAGTTTTATATATTTTTCTTGAATAAAAAAAATAATCACTTTTATGACCATTTTCTTCAAAATTATGCGACCGTTAAGGGGTTAATGAAAATATTTAAAAAATAGTTCTCATTCTCCAAAGTTTGTGCATGTCAAATTTAGTAGCTCTAGATTAAACCTGTACTACATTAACACACTATATCTGCAAGAAATATTTAAAGAAAGATAAATTATTTATTCATAAAGTTGAAATATGCCAGAGAATACTTCTTTTGTTTAATTCTTGATTGTTTCATTATTAGCAAGCTGTTTTATAATAATATTGCAAAAGGAACAGAATTGGTATTTTTCATGCTCTTTTTTAAAGCATACACTTCATCTTTAATTCATTACCATTCAGTGAAAATGACCAAGAAATTTGCTAAATTTTTAATGTGATTGATACCTTCTTTCAGATCTGAAGCAAGTGGAAGTGAATCCTCAAATGATAGCCTTTTGTCAAAATCAAAATCTGATGCTGTTACTGAAAAGAATGTACCAACAGCAGTATCTACAGAAGATAATGCATTTAATTCTACTGAGGAAAATCAAATTTCACCTAATATTGATACAACTTCAGATCAGACAATACAAGAAACAGAGGCGCCACAAGCATCCTCTAATTTATCATCGACAAAGCAGGATATATCAAATGAGAATGCCAGTTGTAGTTCTACAATAAATTCTGATGAGAAAGCAATAGATTCAACTGGAGAAGTAAAAAGTACTGCTGATTCTCAACTTACCAAAGAAGCGCAAATAAAGGTATTATATTAAATGTTTTAAGCTGTTTATTCAGAGGAGTAACATTTTTTTTTTCATTATGAATATATATATTTATAAATACATTTATAATCTAAGAAAATAATGCGATTTAATGCAAAGTATTACCACATATATTTTATTAATATCTAATCAGACAATGAAAGCATTACTTTAGTATTTAGCTCAAATGCATTTGTGGCAAAATAATAATTTTAAAGAATATATTGAATGGGTTTTTTAGCAATTCTTTTTTTAATTAAAAAAATTTATTCTGAAATATTCATTTTTTTTTTTTTTTGGAATGAGATTTCTTAATTTGCTTTTTATCTGAAAAAATGGTTGATATATATTTTTTTGTTGTTGTTAAATTGCAGGATGTGGATCTTATGTCTTATGAGAGTGCTTCTGAATTGGAGCAGTTAGGGTTAGACAGATTGAAGGTAGCACTGATGATTCGAGGACTCAAGTGTGGAGGCACTATTTTTGACAGAGCCCAGAGATTGTGGAAGGTTAGAGGACTACAGCCCCATGAATACCCATCTAATTTACTTGCAAAAAATAGGAAATGAGTAAATATTACAGAATTGTACTGTTTCCCTGTGTACATACGAAACATTATATTTTTAAGGTATAAAGAATATTGTATTTCTAGAATGTCTTTCTTTTAGACTAGTGCGTAAATTTAAAATTCATGCGAAAGAATGCTCCGAATACAATAAGAATAACATCTTTATTTAACAAAAACACACAAGCAGTCACAAATATAGATATTTCATATTTGCATGTACAGCTGTATCAAAAGTACAAAATTATATACTTACAAAAAGTAGTTATAAATATATTAAGAAGTTTGAAAAAAAAATGTACAAGAATAACTGATAAGAGTCCAATACATGATTTGAGGAGCTTTTTCCCCATTGCTGTTGTCCTACTCAATGAAATGAACCGCTTATGAATTCAAAGTAGAAAAGGATTGTCTCTGCACTAATGCTATGGCACTTGCTACTTCTGTTAAAAAATACAGTTGAGATTGTTCAGACTGCGAGCCCAGATGGAGATGAAGTTAGAGTTGAAGTCTGTAAGGGAACAGAAAATTGACCATGAGATAAAAAAAGCAATTTAACCATTTACATTTTGAAATGACTTTTCTTCATATTTTAAATAATGGATGATGATAATTGAAATAAGAATTAATGATACAGCTCTATCTCTAATAAAATAGAAGATCTTAGGAGTGTAAATAAACTATTTGTGTACAAGAGAAATTGTTGCATAGGATTCAAAATTAATATTTTTAAATTATAAACTAAGTTTCAAGGAATTTACAACAATATGCAAGAAATAAAAACTGATATTGGCTTGCATTTAGTTCATTTGCCAAGCATTGTAAATAAATTATCTATCCTTATATCAAATTTATATTTTATGCAAATTAAATTTGTAATTAGTATACAGAATATGTATATAGCTTTCAAAACTTTGAAAAGAATCGAGATGAAACTAAACATGTAAATGCTGCAAGACATCACCTCTGCTGGTGCAGCTTCTAGGCTGTTATAGGAGGCTCGAGAGAGAAGACTGTCGCTCCTCTCGACTGTTTTGAAGCGGTTCACATTCTCAATATAGCTGTCTCCGGAGGTACTCAAGTCCGTGAAGATGCCACTCTCTTTAAGGGATAATAAAAGGAAACATGCAACACATACTTTTAACTCATGCAAAATAAAAATAAAACTGGGACAAACAAAGAAAACCAAAATTATATCATTAATTTTTTTTATAAACACATGCCTGTGTCATGCTTAATATGGTTCAAAACGATCCATTAAGGCAAAATAATAATCTATATATTACAAGAAACAATAAAAAAAATTAAATATTGTAAAATCAAAGAACACTTAAGACAACATGCATTATTACGTGCTTTTCAATTGCCACAAATTAAACTCAAAATTATGTCCCTACATTTTGCTTTGATTTTTTACAGTTAATGAACGTCATATAATATTTAGTCAGTTTCGTTTGTAACTTCACATTGCTACTTTTTCTGCCTAATTTTTTAAGTAATTGAATGAAAAGCTCCACCAGGTTACTTAGATGACATGCCTGTAAATTTACTTAAAAAATACATCTATCGATGGTAATAGGTGTCAAATGAACTGTATAACCAGAAAATAGAATTTAATGTTCATATAAATAAAACTTTCATTTTTCTGAAATAATATTATTGGTAAAATTTTAAATATGGTAAAAAAAATCTGCATACATAGCAATTTTAAATATTAGACCAAGATCTGAATATTTTTTTCTTAAATTAGCTGTTATATAATAGACAGTTATAACAAACCAACTCCTAAACATAGCATTTCATTAAAAAACAGTACAATGCAATAGATAATGAATAGAACATTTGAAATCTAACAGTCCAAATGAATATTATAAATCAAAATAAAATCAGACACAATATTTATTATTTAAAAATATTTCAATTAAAGGTGATCAAATTTATATATCAAATATATTTTAATGAATATAAGGTATTTAATAGTGCTTACCAGCTGAGCATTGAGATTGTTGTGCAACTGATCGCCTCTTGTCAGTTTCTGTTTCCTCAACTTCCTCTAAGGGATTGGAAGTGTCATAGAAAATAGAAGTTCCTTGACCATCCCCTGAAGAGGAAGATCCTCCCAGGGAGATGATGGAAAGAGGGCGCCGTCGAGGTTCTGGGTTGTTATTAAAATTATCAGAACTGGACACTGCTATAGAGTTACGAAAACGAGGCACTATAATGAAATATAAAAATAAGTTAAATATGTCAATACTATATTATTCTATAAAAATATTTTTTAAAAATAGTTAATTTTGAAAACATTAAGTCCAATTGCTATTGTTTTTTAAGAAGCAAATAATACAAAGAATAAACAATTGACTTAAATAATTTCATTTTTTACCTTAATTAATGCAAATGCTTATTATCTTAAATGAAAATTTTGTATCTGATTTTATCAAAGAAACTTATAATTAAATATTCTGTGTAATATTTAGTGTAGTTAGTAATTATACTGTAAGAATTTAATTTTTTTTCCCTCCTCCAAAGAACAAAACAATATAAGAGTATTCTTGAATAATCCCATAATGCAATAAGAAAATATTACTTTTTTCAACATCATTTAAGCATAAGAATACTGAAGCAAAGTACAAATATTTTTCAGAAGAACAAAAATTCACTTATTACCTTTATTGAGCTGTTGCAGACTTATTGAACGGTCACAGATTTGATCTTGGCTGGGAGTTATGTCAAGGCAGGGTTTGTTTCCAATTCCCATGGAAGACATTTCTTCCAACCTTAAATCTAGGGGAAAGGGAAAATATGAAATAAACAAAGCTTACACACTGAGCTATTTAAATAATGGGAAAATTTTTGAATGAAGTATAACAGAACTTAGTTTAAGGAGCAAAATTTGTAGCTGAATCTTAATCACATTGTGAAATACTTGTTAAGCAAAATATATTTTTTTCACAAAAATCCATACAAAATGGTACAATGAGTTCCATTAAAAAATTAAAGCAAATTTATAATACATGCTTTTTTTTAGATTAAATTATTTATGATATTTGTATTTGGCTATGCTTTAAAATCTGGCAAAAATTTTGCACAGCATTATACATTGTTAAATCAATTGTAGTGTGCATAGCTATTGCCTTATCAGGATGATAAGGTTCTTAGTTTACAATGCAATAAATCCCTATACTTTAAGTATTCTTTCTCATTTTGCTGGTAAGTTATTGCGCTGTTGTGGCCATAATTTTCTTCTTTCCTGATCAAAGCTTTTTGCTCAGACACAAAATGCAGCTTCATAATCTCTGATAAATTCTAGTTGTTTTCCCACTTCCTTATTGATGCCAATTTATACACATTTAGCCTTATTAACTTGACCAGACAATCTCAATTATTAAAATTCCACAAGTACGCTTGCTGAAATTCTTCTTTGAAATCTAGCCAAAACTTCTTCCATATGAATACAAATGCTCTTTTCAAACAAGTTGTAAAGAACAAAAGCAAATCTAATTTCTCTGAACTGCATCAACTTGATTAGTCTTCAACCAGTAAATTAAAGTATATTCAGAACAGAAATATTTTTAGATGAAATGCCAGGCATGCACTTGGGACTGCTTCACTCTATTTATATATACAACATAGTAACATCACAGTTACACAAACACGGCATCATGCAGCACCACTCATTTATAAAAAAACATTTTTCTTCCCAACACAAGTGTTAAACACTGCATGCGATATCATGGTATCTTCAAGCAGCTTGTTCTGCGAAATGTTAAGCGAGTTAGTTTATATTATATAGTGCAAAAGCCAATTTTAGACCCTGCTGAAATAAACATTTTTAATTATGTGTGCTATAAACTTTAAAAGTAGTCTGTATGAGAGTTCAGGAATAAATGTTGATTAGAAGCTATTGCCAAAATGAGTTTACAGGGTTAATTAAAAGCACAAATTTATTTCATTCATTAAGGGAGATTAACATAATTAGGGATGAAGAATTTTTTTATAAAAAAAGCTGTGAGTTAAAAGGTGTAACAAATAAATTCTAATAATTAATGGAGGCATTTTCAAAACATATATTGCTGATTACTTTAAGAATTTATGGAATATACTACTTGGAACTTCAGTATTTCCAGCAGACAATTCCTTAATTTTACTTCAAAAATATGCTTTTCATTTCAATATCCAATAAAATATTCAAACCAGACCATGGCTACAGAGGATATAAAGATACTTAAATGAGATTTTAAATAAAACTAATTTTTATTAACAATGAAATATAAAATGACAAAATAATCATGAAATGCATAGTTATTATTATTATGCCAGCTTATTAACAAGAGCAAATTAAGAAAAATAAATAATTTGAGATATTTTTAAAAGATTTTTACCGGAATTATAACCAGAAAGTGTATTTCTTATAATGAGTATAAATACAAATATTTCTTTGTTGTATTAGATTGATATACAATGTAGAAGTTTTATGAGAGCTGTCTGTTTAGGATGAACTAAAACATGGACAAACAAGCAGAACACTCAAAGCAGTAGTGTTTCACACCACTTCTATATAACAATAATGTTAAACTCCTAATAACCAGTTTAATTTAGAATCAAATTTAGTGGACACTAATGATTTTCTTTTAGCTAATTCGCATACATAAAAGTGAAAGTGGGCATAAAGAAGTTTCAAAATTAGATATGAGGCATAAATGCTTCTATAAAATTCTACTATAATGAGTCCTGATTTTAAATGAATCATTCTTACTTCTATTCCTTTCTGCTTGTTTCCAAAGCAAACCACTGATTTCTTCCACCCATGCATTTTTGATATCAGCAGATGGAGCTTGCAACAACCATAAGTCCTGAGTTTTGCACTTGCGGAACCAAATCTCAAATTTAGTGGCACTTTCACCAACCTGTGCCGTCAGACCCAGATCAGATGTCTGAAATAAAAACAAGTTTTAAAAATATTGATTAGAAGGGTAAAATATATTAATAAATTATTGCAAAGAGTAAAATATATTAATAATGCTACTGAAATGATCATGTGACTGAAAAAAAAATGTTTTAAATTAACTTAATATACTAAGTTTCAAGACTTTACAAAAAGGAATACCTTTATGCTGCTTTTGTACTGGTAATAATCACTGCCCTTACAGGAAGGATCCCTTCTGGCTTTGCTGAAAAGAATAAGATCTTCAAAAAGAAACACATGGCGCAGAGCTTTACGAGACTTGCCCCCTTGACATACCAAGAATTCATCCTGCCTCAGTAGACGACCTTGCTCTTTTATATTTACCTGCAATAAAGAAAGAGTTAAAATACAGAAGAATTTCTTAGTGTATTCAATTAGCATCTGATTGAGGAAAATGCTTACATCACATTCTCGAAGTGCATCCATTGCTAACAAATCATTGCCATGCCTCAATTGGAAGCGAACCATCTCTTCTGCAGCCTGTAAAGAAATAAAATATACCCCAGATGAGTTTTAGAACTTCAAGATAGGGAATAGAAGAAAACAAGCCTAGATAGTTTAATGCATTAACATTTACATTATAAATTTCTTTGAGAAAAAAAATTGCTAAGAAATAAAATACATGCAAATTAAACGCAAATAACACGGCAGAATGTAAATATATTAAAACAACTAATAAATATTTTTTCTTTAAATGTAAGTATAACCATATGTTAAACTGATTAAGATGTTTTGAAAAATGCAGAAAATTAATTAACAGTGAAGTAATATATATTCTTTTTTGATGAACTTTAAGCATTTTATACTTCAGATTCTGGGTAAATATCACCACTGCAAATAGGTATTTTCAGCTAATGATATTTCACTAAATAAAAATTTAGTAAGATCTTTTTAAATAATATATAAATTTTGCTTGCCATTTAAAATTATACTTTCATTTTTAAAAATTAAAAGTCTGAAATAATAAAAGAAACACATATGTTATAGTAAACAAAAACATACATCAAGAGTTGTAGAATTTTTTTTTTTGCTAGCTTAAATGTTATAAAGATGATAACTTCTAAGCTAACAATAAATAAATAAATAAAGGAGAAATTTTGTTCATAAAATTTCTGCAGTTTGATGAACTGAAAGAGATTCATATTAATTTCAAATTGTGAGCATTTTTTATGCTACAACTGATTTTTTATTTCCTTTAAACATTCATTCATGTTAAGCAAAATCATTCAGTATAAATGAATCAAATAAATACTGTGCCTTTAAGTTATTGTAGTATTCACTGTTAGTTTCTGGGCACTCTTTGAGCAGCTGCTTGAGCAACAGAGCATATTTTCCCATGCGCTGGACGGGCTTCAGTAAGTAGCTGGCTAAATCCATTTTGTCTTCAAGCTCATGTTGCTTTTTCTGAAAGTTAATTTAAAAATTACATATTATTACTTCATAACCAATTAACAATATGATTCACGAAAATATTTTGGAATAAAAATTACATATTATGTTAATTATAATAATAAGCAAAATAAAAACTGCACCTTGAAAAAGTTGTTGCCGTATTCTGCCATCAAGCTATCAGACTTGGGTTTGTTTTTATTGTACAATGCATATAAATAAAATTGACTCTCCTATAGGAAAAGAATAAAAAATCTATTAAAACAAAATAAAAACTATTTCATTGAATGTCTTTATAGTTGTTTTAAATTGTATGTTTCTCTCAATTAATACAGCTATAAAATGTTATTAAAATATTCTGTAGAAGATTCACTATGCAACAAAAAATTCAATTGAGACAAAAGAAAGAAAATATACAAGAAATAGGCTTCAAATAGAAAATTTCACTCTGTGAAAAAAAAAGTGTTTAATTGTTACCACATGAATAATTATACATCAGAAAAAAATTAAGAATAATGTTACAGATATTTAAGTTTTCTATGCATTTCAAAAAATATATTGCATTCCATCCTGGATTACTTTTTAAGTATATTGATTAATTCAACAACCAAGAAAATCTTAATAATTTAGAAAAAAGTGTTGCAAGTCAGCTATTTGCAACATCACATCCTTTTATAATTTTAAATCAATATTGTTATGTGCCACAAAAGAGCATTCAATGAAGAATTGTAAGCAACTAATAATAGCAATAACATTATCAATTTTCATGATTGTTTTTCTTTGATTTTTATTACAAAAGAAACAACATTTTTCATTACTTTTTTTACAATAAATACTCATAAGAATCATATTAATAAACAACACACACATACACAATTAAGAATATATATGACATCATTGTTACAATATAAAATAATGATGTAAGTAGCTAAAATTCTAAATTTTGGTAGCACAGAACTACGTCTAGAAGCAAACGAATTCTTACAACACTTAAATAATAATAACAATAAAAAAGAAGCAAAGCAATTTCTTAATAAGGTATCACATTTTTCTAATTCAAATAAATAAATTAGCTCTAATTTAAATTAGCTTTGAGACAAGGTCAAATATAACTTTACAATTTTAGTAATTACTAGAAATAGGTATATTGAAGAACTATACCTAGAATATAACACTCTAAAGACAATTTCTTAAAATAATTGTTTAGGAAATTAACAGTAAAAAAATTTTAAATTGAATAAAAGACAGGAAGAAATCATACATATTTGAGAAAACACTGCCCCACAGAATAAGGCATGGATTCACACTGTTCCAGCTCTTGCAAGAAATAACAGTTGTGAAATTCATATATCTTTTCAATGTTGCCAAATATGACATTTCTTTGGCTCCTCAAGACTTGGCTCACATTACTGTTTTGAAGGAGTGGTACATAATTCTAAAAGATCAAAAACAAATTTAGTTTATTTCATGAAATATAAATATCAGCATATAAATATTGTTCAAAAATAAATAATTTAAAGGAAAGATTTAAAATTATACTTACCTCTATAATATAATTAAGAGATTTGACATAGTCTCTCTCTGTCTGGATCATTTCCATCATAACTAATTTCAATGTTCGACTGTAAAAAAGGAGAAAATGTTATTACATACATTACCATAAATTAATATTTCAACCTAATCTCAAAAATCATACATAAACAATGGCAAAATTTTTATATACAAGTAACCTAACATTAAATGCCACTCAGTGAAAATTCAGAACTATTAAAAATGGTATAAGTTAACACACCTTTTATAACAATTGCTTCCTAAAACTATGAATTACTGAAATTTTATTGTTTTAATTTTAAACATCTGAACATAATCTAATCATAGATATAAGTTAAATATAAATTTATAGGTATATTTAAATTATTTTATTGATAGATTTATTTTATATTCATTAAATGAACTATTTTAATAATAAAAGTATTACATGGGGAATTTTTTAAAATTAGCCTGATAATTTCTTATAAATTTCTCTATTATAGATTAGAGGATGCTTTCTATTTTAAGAATGTGTTATAGTTTGCTTCACATAAAATTCCATACAACAAATGATATAGTTATAGATACTTTAATATCACACATATATTGTACAATATATATATAAATTATAGTAATTTTTAATGTTGTTAAATATTAAAATATAATATCACATATATTATATAATATTGTGTAACTAGATGGATACCATGCAATGTAATATTGAAATAAAATCATTCAAAAACAATATATATATTAACTTAAAAAAAAACTGATAAAAAAGGCATAGATGATGCATATGAAAATTAATTAGCACAGTGGAATGAATACAAGAAAAAAATAATAACATAAAATGAAAATATTAACAAGAATGAATAATTACTCTCCAAACTGTCATAAGACATATATGTAAGGAATCAAGATGTTTGTGAGAGGAAAATAAAAATAAAAAGTCTTCATAATTCATGTGGTATGTGACAATTCTTAAAATACACTTACTTATTTACAATTTTGAGATTTTCCATCTCTGATGTTTTCCCAGAAAGTAATTCTTCGAAATCTGAGCAAGAAGCACATCGCATGAGATGAGAGTTAACAGGAGCAGGCTTTGTATGCTCTTCTGGATTAGAAGATGTGTAATTAGCACTCATAGGTCGACTGCTCTCTTGGAGAGATCTGTTTTAATAAGAGGATTTTTTCATTTTAATAATTTTATAAATGCTGTAAATATATATATGGAAATTTTTTCACTTATTTGCAAACTCATCATCAACCTTATGAAGAATAGTAAAATAGGGATTTTGAAAATATATAGGTCAGGGGGGGAGGTTAACCTTTATGGTTCAACATACCATTTTTCTAAAGAAATGTTTAATGACGTATAGTCAAATAATTTTAATTGTGATTATTAGGAGGATAATAAAACTAAATACTAAAAATTCTAAACTCTTTATTTACTATGATAAAATATAATTTGCACTGAATAGTTGTAGGCGTTTTAGTTATACATGTAATGCATGCTGATCTGGAGTCATCTGCCAAATGGTTTCAAAGCAAGTCTTTAAAATTATTTATCTCTAAAAATAATGATTTGCAGCATAGGTATATGAAAATATGGTTAAAAGAGCATGAGCCCAGCTTCAGTTAAATGTGCCTGGAATCGAATTCCATGTTTCCAAGATTTTGTAACTGGCATTTTTACTTATATTGCTGGTATCTTTCAATTCCAACTTTTTTCTTGTTTGAATGAATTTTTGAATCCGTATTCATCTAGATTGGAAATCAATCAGTTTCATGTGAAATTCTTTAATTTCCAACCAATTGAATAGGGGAAAGTTTAGTTTATTAAATAAAATCACAAGTAAACGGTTTCAATCGGTGGCATGCCCAAAATAGGCTGACACATGCTATTAATGACATGCATCATTGAAAGCATACATGTAAAATGAATGTAGTTTACAAGACAAATAAAAAAAATGAAGTTACAAGAATGCAAAAGTTAGAAGATAGATAAAACTGGCTTTTATGTTTTTAAAAGTGTTGCTGGTTGGCATTAGAATAGTTCATGTACACAATAAACAAAACTTAAGTAAGACAATTATACAGCTTCAATAACATGGGATTTTCCAGAGTCATGGTTGATCAAATATAACCAATATTTCTGGCAATTTTTCTTAGCTGATTCCTGATACGATTATTATTTAACATTCTTTAAAGGTAAAAAATAAGTTAGGCACATGAAAAATCAATTTATAATGGAGACATTCATTTACTGCAATTTAACAACATTTAAAAAGAAATCATACTTCCTTAAAACGTTATGCATTTGTATCAATAAATATCCATTACTTTAAATGCCAGTAAATACACATTTCATATTGATTAATAACAACTTTTCTGTTTGAAAAATCATATTTTTAACATAATATATATATTTCCATAAATTTATATATCATATTTTTTCCCATTATTATTTATAAATATCAATAATTTTACAAGTATCAAAAAAAGACATAGCAATTGAGTCCCAAAGCATCAGTATACCTGTTTCTTAAATTCACAGATTCTTGATGCACAAGAAGTCGATTTTGCTCCAACATCCTATTTTGCTCTTTGACTTCTTCAGAGTACTTTTTAAGTTCAGATTCAATCATTTTCCAATTACTATCATCCTCCAGTCTATTTTTTGAAGATAAGTTTGAAGTACTCTGAAGAACTTTAGAATCCACAGAACTAGTTTGCACATTTAGATTGGTTAAACTGTCACTGGAAAATGGGTACGATTTTCTGCCATGTGGTATACGAGATGAATCAACTTCTGAAGCAATTATATTTCCAAGCACTAGTTCATCAGTTAGAGAACCCCTCTTGGTGAAGTAGTCCGTTCGTTTCTTACGTTGAGAAAGGCCAAGAAGCCGCTCTCGGAAGCCAGAAGCTGGATAATAGCTACTTGGAAATGCAGTGTAAGAACCAACAGTTTCTTTCCTGAAGCCAGGAGATGCATGGCTTCCATTAAAGCCATTGAGGTGTGATTGTGATGAGGATCGATAAGTCCCACTTGGTAATAGTGGATTCCAGAGGCAAGGTTTTATTTTGAGATTGTCCAAACTTTCATTTATGTTTGGTCTTTCTTCATAACTCAAGCGATCTTTGGCCTTGATAAGTGTTGCAAGGCGAGCTTGAACAAGGTTCACAGTTTCTTCATACTTTGTTTTGGCAACCTGAAATATAATAAAATGAAAAAGATGTTAGAAATACCCAATAATAATAATAATAAATTAATAAAAACTTAAAAGTACCTCATACAATTAAATTTTTAATGCAAAATTTGTTTTAAAATTATAAGAGTAAAATGAAACATGTTTCAGATAATGCTGATTTAAAAAAAAGAGCTTTAAAAATGAGAATGTAATCGTTCAAATCGGTATAATCAGAAAACAACAACAACAATCAATAAAGAATAACTGCAAGTAAACACAAACATAACATCAAGCAAATCATTAATATATCAAGTTTAAAGGGATGTTGATAAAGAAAAATGTAATTTGATAAAGATATATGAATTATATCATTTTAAAGTTTCAGATACACATCTTGTTAAATATTCAATTCAACTTTTGGTACAACTTTGATATACCCACCCCCAAAAAATTACGCGCCAAATCTGGCACTTCCTACGGACTTTTTAAGAGTTGCTGTTTCTTATTTTGGTGTTGCCAATTTAGGTTTTTTCAGTTTTTAGGTTTCTGCTGTTGCCAAATTTAGTATTTTCTTGTATTTTGTGAGATCTTGGCAAGAAAAAAAAAGGCGCCAAAAACAAGTATTTTGCTTGGCGAGAAAAAAAGTCGCCAAATTTCCGGATTGGGGTTATATTAAAGTAGTTCCCAACTTTTGATTACCAACACTTTCTTATATGAAGAGATTATTCAGAGGAACTTTATAAAGCCCAGGAAAAAATTTGCTGATAAAAAATAAGATACATTAAAATTCTTCCACTTAACACATTTCTAAAAAAAGCATTCATGTAATAACAGCACACAGTTCATGCAAACAATTGCTTTCATGGTAACCTTAACCACTTAGTTCATTGCAAAGGGGAAGGTTACCTGACATTGGCTGGTAAGTGTAGGGTTATTGAGCTTGGTGGTGAGTTGAGCCATTTCCTCAAAGATCCCATCTTCTAGGTAAGGATGGGTCTGAAGATAGGTCTCCAGTCTCTTCATAATGGTCACCAGGGCATTCACAGAAGTAGTTGAATCCACTTTCATGTGAGAAACAAAGCGCATTGTTTCCAAGGCCCATTCATAGGTCTACACAAAGGAGATAACTAACATCAAGCAAAAGCATGCATTTAAAACAAACCTTTTAATCACAAGACAGATTGAAATACCATGCTTTTACAATATAATTGGATGGGTAGGAGTAAAGTAGAGCTACCTTGACTAAGACTTTTTTTTTGTATCAAAGCAATACTCTGACCTTCCTTATGCCACATATATCTACATAACTAACAGACTATTATAAAGGGTGGTTCATAATTCCTATTAAGTTGAAAAAAGATTGGAATCTATGATGTATATAGCTTTAAAAAAACTGAAACAGTTCTGTTTAATGTTATCAAAATCATCGATCCTGAGCCACTGTATCCAAAATGTACACAAAATGATCACCACATAGTTAAACATTATAATGCTAGAAGAACACTAATGACTGAATGTATGAATGAATTCGACCACCCCCTAAAAAGGGTTGTGTTGTGTGTGTGAGCTAGAAGCCGGACTTCTGCCCTCTGGGTGCTCAGGGGTCTTTACCCTCAGAAGCTACTGCACCCTCTTTCCGGGAAAAACACAGACACAACAACAACAACACAATTTACTAAACTTCGTTTATCAACCAATGTAAAGATTTGATGCTCATGGAAACTGTTGCTGCATTTGTAAAGAAGTATCCATGAAAAGTTATGTCCTTGGGAGGAATTTCCATTCATTTGTCTATACTAAAATAATTTAGACTGACAGTTAACACTGCCATATCTGGCTTGAAATCTTTTGAACAGCCATTAACTAATATAACAAACAATTAAATTGTGGAAGCAAAATAGATTGAAAAGTACTTGTTTGAGAGTTAATTACAAAATTGAAATTCTAGACAGTAATGAATATCTACTTAAAATGTGCTAAAGTAAGTCAGCAATGTGTATGAGTATATCACCATCTTTTCATAGAAAGATTAAAAAAAATTTTTTTTAAAGTCTTTTTTTTTTGTTTGCCATTACAGTTATTTTCTTTTCCATTAGGACCAAGCAATAAACTAACAATTCTGACAGGGATAAATGTTTGGAAGAAAATCCTCCAATAATTCCAAAAATCCACCAAACACAAGATATTTTGAAATGCAGCATTATTTAAATAATAATAAAAAAATACATGTATGGACAGTATATAAGTGAATTGTTGAGGAATAATTGCCAATAAGCAATTTCTGGTTTATTTCTTTAGGTGTTATTTTTTAATAATATCCAATATTTTCATATAACAATATTTTTTTACTACATCCTAAATGTATTAAAATATAGTATGATGAATTAAAAATTAACCCAACTTGAACTTACTTACCTAATTCAATTACTTTTATGAATTGATTAATTTTATGTCACCATTAGTCTAACAATGATCATATTAAGCAGCAGTAATTGTATCATTATGGTGAATCAGACAGATTCTCAATGCATGTATTCTGTATAATCTAGCATACTTCAAATCTAAAATCTATTCATCTCAATAATGAAATCAACCAACTGTAAATAATTCTTTCTCTTCACCATCTACAGAATTTTCTTTAGCTAAACTTTGAAGTAATTATATACTATTCTGAATCTATTTGAAATCACTATACTAAGCTAATTTATGAAGGGAAGTTTAATAAAACAATATGTGATAATCTATGACTTATAAAGAACTGAACATTCTTATAATACTGAAATGAATTACAATATAAGCAAATATGTAAACAGTTATATTGTATAAATAATTTCTCTGAGCATATTTAATTGTTAGTCGATAAAAAATAATTGGACTCCATATCTCCTTGATAAGAACTAAATTAAACTGTTCTGATTTAACTGTTCACACACACTCTTACATGCAGAAAAATAAATCAAGTGAACACCCTAAATACATGCAATTAAATGGGAAAAAAGGTGTGTGTGTGTGAGGGGGGAAATAAGCAAACAATTATTTTGGAAATTCAGAAGATACTTTGTCCAATAGTTGATAGCAGCGACTGGTGTCCTCCAAAGTCTCTCTGGCGTCTTCCAAACGATCAGTGAAGTCATCTAATTGTTTCTTTAGATTAGCACTGATACCATTCTCTTTGTCTGAAGCACGCAATTTCGGAATCTCTTCAAGCAAATCATTGCCTCTCTCGATTTGGCGCTAAATAAAGATATAAAATTGCAATAAATAAATACAAAGATGAACAAATAAATACAGATTTTTTAAAGTACAGGAAAAGAAATTTTATTTTTTACTTCATGTATTAACAGCATAAGCACATGATTTTAAATGAATACATAAGTAAAATTTCAATTTTGCAAAGTATTGAAATAATAAAATATTTAAAATAAAATAGAGAATGATTTGTATAACAAACAGGTGGTAAGTGTAAGAATGAAAATTTATGACATTTAAAATGTGAACTATATTTTCATCCCTATAATAATCTGTTGCCGACAGTTTTTACTACACAAATAAAAAAAAGATTAAAAATAACTCTAGAATAATAAATTAAATTCATGCTATGAAACAATTCTAAAACTACAAGTTTCTAATATGTATAAGCTGTTAATGGCAATTTTGATATATTAAAATTTTTATTAGTGTATTTAATGCGTAATTCATTTTTTTCCCCAATATATTTTAAAAACTTCATCAAATTAAGAAGTTGTAAGACTCTGAAATAATAACTTAGTGACAATAAATACTTACCATAGCTAAAAAATAAAATTTCTCAAATTCACTTTCTTGCTCTCGAATTGCATTTAAAGTTTCAGCCAGTGTCTTGTGCTTCTTAAGAGTCTCTTCTCCCTTTCGATGTAACCATGATAATACCTAACAGAAGAAAATTCGATAAAAATATTTAAAAGGAACAAACAATTCAAATTTATTTAAATGGCAGTCTTTCAATTTATCTTCATTTATTGAATTAAATGGATCATGTATTACAAATAAATGCAGCCACTGTAAAGGATATTTAATTACAATACATCATATGCATAAATTGATAAAAAATTACATCATTATAAAGAAAAAAAAATCAATTTAAAGAAATAAAACAAAAAATTTACTAACCATTATCTTTTACTAATGCTATTGGATATAAAAAGATATCAATTAAAAATTATCGATCAATAAAAATTAATGATTCCTTACAAAATTCTCAAGAAAAATCAGAATCTTCCAATATTTTCGATTAGGAATTCCACAGATATCAACAATATAAGGGTATAAAGCATCCTTCAAAATATATGTAATTTTCTGAACTAATACCATTCTAAAATGAGGTTTGTGATGATTTTTCAAAAATCTTTCCCAGTGAGTCAAAAAAAAAAAAGACCGGGTCAAATATTAAATATAATTTTAAACATATTATAGTTCAGCTTCAGTTGTTACATATGTAAAGCTGAGAAGCATAGAAGGAATAGATAAATAAATACCTGACTAGATTCTTCCTCAAACATCTTTAACATCATACACTCTTGCAATTTATTCAAGCGTTTATCAGCTAACCTTGCCAATCTTTGCACTACTTTTTTCAGTTGCTTATACAACATATTGCTCTTCTCCACAGCTTCCCTGGGTAACAAAATATAAAATTTAGTTTAGTTTTCACACCAAATAAGCTAAAATACTGTTTCATTAAATAATATTGACATTTAATTTGATTATTGAATTTAATTGATATTTAATTTTAATAAAATTGACAAAATCAAAAGGTTTACTAAAATTTATCATAATTTTAACACTAAATTTTTAGTTACTCTAAATTGCCATTTATCAATTTTTTCAGCTCATAAGGCATTCAGAATTATATAAAAGCTACAGTTAACTGTACACATATAAATACCAAAGGTATCATACATTATATTGATTAATATGCGAGTGAACAAGAAACAACTACTATTTGAAAATATATACTATATATAATACATGAAAAAAAAATTATGTAAGGAAAAAAAATCTCATACCCTTGTTTGCTAATGCATTCTTGTACAATAAATTAATTAGCAGAAGAGCATAAAGCAATATGCATTACATGCCATCATAATGTAAGAAGTTAACTTACAGTGGCATATATAAAAAAATATGGAACACTAATTTTTTAAAATTTTCTACATGAGAAAAATTATATATCCTTATTTTCAGATCTTTTTTATTTATAATGCAGATGTTATTTAATCTCTTAACTGTTATTTTCCTATCCTATTAGCTGACACTTTCAAATTTAAAAATACAATATTACAATTTTAAACAATGGCTCCACTAGACATACTTATGAATTTTTGCATCATATCATATACACATTAATAATTTAATTTAGCTCATTAAATTAAAAGCCCAAAAATTGTACGTACATATTAGGATTAGCAAACAATTCATGCAGTTAAAATGCAGCATATGAGTTTAAAGAGGTTGAGCAATCATTTTAATTTAGTTCAAATAAAGAAATCAACAAGTTTTAAAATGTCTTATGTATAACCTTGATCTTAATAAACTCACTCATAATCGAGATTGTTTTGGAAGATTTTGTGATATTCTTCTAGCTTTTTCAAGAAAGTTGTTCCTTCTTCTTCTAAATAACGTAGCTGCTCATTTTCTAACACTTCCATGATCCGTTTCTTCTGCTCCTCGATCAGTTGGTGGGTGAGTACACTGGGTAGTTGGCCATAACGCAGATCTTGAATAAGCTGTACCAGTCGGCAACCCATTTGTTGACAGCTTACAATAAAAGGATCCAAGAACTGCAAAAAATTGATCATAAATCAAAAGGATATAGAACAATTTATAAAAAATAATTAATTTAATTCAGATATATCAGCAGAACAATATATCGCATTTTTAAACGCTACAATTACTTGAAGATTTAAAGTTTTAAACTTCATAATAACAACCACTTTTTATGGAATATCATTTTATAATAATTTGCAAATTATATGTTATTATAAAATTTTATTTTTACAGGTTATATAAAAATAAATTAACTATTTTTTAAAGCCTACAAAACTGGATACAAAAATAGAATTCAGTGGAACATAATTAAAACATAGAATTTTTTCTCAAGAATTTTTAATTCATATTAAAGAAAGACTTTTAAAAAAATCTAATACATACAAATTTCTATTTACATTAGTCATATTCTTCTTTGATTAATAAGTTTAACCAAACCTAATCAATTGTTTTCTATATATCAATGCAAATTTAAAAGAGGATTAGTATTTTGATCAACTTATGATATTATGTATAGATAATATGTCAATTAAGTACAAATTTATTTATTTTCCTTCTTTCATAGAGCATAATATTTCTTAAAATTAGTATATATTTGTTCCAATAGCTATAACGTTTAAATTCATATAAATTAGATATTCCAACATATTAATCCAAAGTACAATCAATGATTCAATAAGTAATAAACCATTCTATGAAAGAAATCATACTACCTCATGAAATTTAATCCATTCATCATGATCATATTCATAAGTTCCACCAAATTCTGGCAATAACTGATCTTTTGCAACATATTTTAATAACTGATTCTCATTAACAATAGGTTCAAACTGAAACGAAGGAATTCAAAATAAGCTTCCAAACACAATGCCACGTTCTTTGATAATAACAAATAAAATTATTTTGAAATTATGAAAAAAATCAGTTAATCATAGTTCATATAATTTTATAAATATAATTTAGATCCATTTTAACAATAGAACTGACAAAAATACTAATTATAAATGACTGTTTATAAAATATTTCAATCTAAAAGAATCACCTACAAATTTTTTTTTTCTAAATAAAAATTCTACAATGAGTAAAAATCTCAAAAATACAACAAGAAAAACCTTTCCATTGATGCTTATAAAAAATAACAATGCAATAATTTTTTAAATCCCAAATGAATTTGAAACTATGAAAAACTTATTTGAAGTATGTGCATATTCATATACAAAAATAAACAAATAAAACAATAAAAATAAACAGTTAAAACTTAGGGAGAAAAAAACAAAACAAGAAATCAGCGGATCAAAATTTTTACCTTAATATGAAAAATGGGGTACTTTGACGACAATGCATCAATTTTATGGTTTTGCAATGCAAGTACTAAGCTGACAGTGCCTGGAACTGATTCCTAAAACAGAAAAATAAAAATAATTAAAAGAAAAGAATAGATATGAGACAAAGAATGTTTTATTAATCATAGATAAATAAACAACCTCCACCAATGCAAGTGCTTTATGTAGATCACTCCATTTATCTGCATCCATATTCCGACCATCTACAACAACAAGGAAGCCCAGACACATGGTTTCTCTTCTGAAAATTTAAAATGAAATAAATTTGAAATGTGATTGATTCCTTTAAAACAACATACATTTTAATTTTCAAACTATATGCAGAGCAATAATCTAAAATTTCTTCAACAATAACTGATGAACTTGAGAATATAATTCTACAATCCAGAGATTTGGTATAGTTAAATAAAATTATACAGTTAGTAATGCAGAAATTAGCAATTGTATTTTTTTGGGGGGGATAGTTAAAATTCATACATGAACTATTAACTAAAGCATGCATTAAATATTTTTAAAAGTCACAGCATTAAAACATTAAAAAAAAAACACATTATTTTACAAGTGATTTCTTTGTTATATTTATTGAATAAATAGACTTTAAGGTATAAAGCCAATAAAATTCCTTCATTCAAATACATAAAAGTTGATAAACTAATGGGAAATTTTTTAAATTATAAGTTTGATAAAAATGATATCTATCTCTGCAGCTGAATTTGTTTAAAAAAATGTATTCATTCAAATGTTAATAAATTTACAAAAATTTGCAATTATTATAAAGTTTCTAATAATTGCATTTCAAGAGAAAAAATTCATCTAATGATATATTACTTAAATATGATTAAGAAGCATTATATAATTAATCTTCAGTTTTTATATTTATATAATTTCAATCTAGAGAGACTAATCATATGATTAATAATAAAATCAACCATGTGATTAATAATAAAACTAGCTTCTGTTAATTTCTCATAATCTTCAATAAAAGCACACTTGAAAATATAATTTCTTGTAATCTTCAGTAAAAGCATACTTGAAAATATAACAATCTAATGCATAAATAGTAAAGATGAATACAAAGAGTACATTTCTTATAAAAACAGCCACAAAGCATAACTTTATTTCCCCCCTGCTCTTCCCCCCAGCAAAATATAGATGAAAACACTTACTTGGGAATACTTTGATAATAAAGCAATATTTCAGCCAAATGAACAGCATCTATTTTATGTTCTTGCATGTTTTTAAGAGAGATGTAAACCACACTCCTACAGCACATATCTCTGCTCCCTGCAAAAGATAACATCAAGACTTATACTATTAGCAACAAATAATGAATACTGGATACACATTATAATATGTTCAATCAACAAATCACAGCACACAAGTAGATTTTTAACAGTATCTGACCGCAATTACCTGGCATGACTGCCACTTTTGATTGAAGGGCATTCTCCCCTAAACTGGCTACAGCACTTAGCTGCCTCACTTCTGGCAGGGGGCTCTTTGGAGGCATGCATTGAGATTCTCCATTTGTTTGCGGCTCCTCCAACTTAGGCTTCAATTCAGAATCTATAAAAGAACATGTGTCTCAGGCTAAGAAAAATAAAGCAGCTAAATAGGAAAAAATGTTAGATGTAGTTTTAAATGTGAAACCGTTACTAATAAAATGATTTAAAAAAAAAGAATTCAGATAAAAAATGATCAATGAAATTTTCTAAAATGTTTACTTTATTAATGTGGGAAACATCCTAACTTTCAATTTGTTTTCAAACATTTTTTAAATGTTTATTATTATCAGAAATAGTTTCGTAATATTTTTATGCTTAGTATTTCGTTTGTGTTTATTACGAGTTAGAATTTTACATAGTGCATAACCAACAATTTAATATTAGAAAGCACTGAAAAAATTTACTTCAGTTTTAAAACCTTTAATCTTTTATGCAATCAATCTCTGAAAATCAATTTGGAAAGAGGAATTTGGTTCGATTCAAACGTTAAATTGTTCAATTATTATTATTATGTCATTCACAAGTTCCATTCTTGAGGTCTCCGAATGAAGTTCGTGCGTTGAAAAACTATATTTTTTAAAGTAATAAACTAAAATGAAATATTTCAAGGTTGTTATAATTTAATACAACTTTGATTATAATCGCAAATCATGTAGAATCTCTAAATATCTCGTTTCAGGGGTGTTTATTTGAATCAATACAATACAACCCAGAGGCATGTGAAGAATTATTGCGCAAAGTATTATTCGAGAACAAAGAGAAGCGAAATACTTGAATAACAGAAATATATAAAAGCCCTGACTATAGCATATGTTATAAAGAAACATTTAGATGCTATGAATAAGTGAATAAAGCTAGTAGGATAAGAGTCATATCCCCCTTCTAAATTTTAATACAAGCATAAGCATTCCCACCTCTAATTAGATTGAAGGCCATCTCTAAATTAATTTACAGATTTCATTTTAGATACTTGGTAATTTTATTCCTCATTTCTGTTAAATGAGGTTTATTAATTTTTGCCATTTTCAATCGTTCTATAATAAAACTTGCATATAAAATTTTTTGTTAAGATTTTTTCAATAAACTCTTATATTTGTATATTTTTATTTACTTTCATATATGTTCATTAATTCATTGTTCCAATGCTATGCAAATATTATTTTTGTTTTTATTAGATTTTTTTCCTAGTATATTTTATATTTCATTTCTTTCCAGCCTTGATGGGCGTAAATTCTATCACTGAAATTTCCTAATTAATGACTCGTGATAGCTTTAATTTTTGGTAAGCTATATGTGTTTAGATGAGGGGTGGGAGCACTAAACGCAATATTAAACATTTAGTGTACATTAATTTTTACCAATATGTTAATGGCAACACTTATTACAAAATCGTTTCTTTGTGATATAGAGTTCAAGATAAAATCACAATTCATTTTTTGCTAAGAAATATTCCTCTTTTTCCCCCCCCTCCCTTCTAGATTCTGTCTGTGGTGGGTGTTTTCGATCAGGTGGCTGCTTAAGCTAGTTAAGCTATTAGAAAACCACAGGCAAGTAAATTAAAAAACATTTTGTTCACCTACTTGATAAAAAAAATGCAAAAAAACCCTCACTAATTGGAAAAGTTACAAAACATTAGGACAATGTTAAGTTTTTATCAAGTATAACTGCTCAGTTCAGTTTAGTTACATTAACGCTCCATTTTAAAGTAACACTAAGTCAGTTTAGAGTCGAACCCCGAAATTTTGAACCACGATCAGATAATAAAGAACGATAACTAAGCAGATATCCCCACTCCCAACTTCCACATCACATTATCGGGAAACATTTGGCCCCGACAAATTTACAAGACGATTCTACGGTGCAATCGGGTCTCGAACCTAAAGTCCGGTTCCAAAGACGAGATATTACCATAAGGCCACCACGACTCAAGTATACCTAATCAAATTCCTATATGTTTCAATAATTTTCATTAGTTATTACAGTATTTTTAAACACAGACATCAGCTTTAATGATTTTGTGTATAGATGTAAATACTTGTCCTGAGTCACAATATTTTTTTAAGTACCTTTTTAACAAAAATAATAAAATAAAATTTAATCAAAAAACAGTTTTACATTAATTATTATTATTATTATTATTAATTATTCTATTTTACAATAATTAATCTTCAGATGCGAAGAAAAACTGACCAGTTTATAAAAAGAGGAACCGTCTACTGTCCTTACACTACCCAACATAATAAAATACCCAACTTATCATTGCCAATCATTCGAAGTTTCAGCGCCTACCCTCCTCCGCAAACTCACGATAAAATTGCTTTCCGAGAAATATCATTTCTAACTTTAATAGTCTTATTTTACACAGAGCTCGGGTCGAGTATCTTGTTTTGTCTTTCTGATAAGATAACAAATGACATAAACCCATCTGTGCGAGAGTTCAAAGACACGCCAAGAGACACGTGAGCTTGCCAACGAAGCCGACGGAAATTGGCACTTCTTGGCGATGGGATAAATGATTCGAAACAATGTTCTGAAAGCAAGGGTCACAGTTCAAAGTGGGTTAAAATGTAACATATATTCGGTTAAAAGTAACAGAACGATCTGGAGAAGAGAATATTATTAAAATTTATCAAATAATTATTTTAAGGATGATTTTTTAAAATGCAACTTAACTTCAAGCATCCTAATATATATGAAACAAATCAAACTCATTGTAAATGTTTATTAATCATCCTTAAAGATCAAATTTTTTAATAATTACGGATCTCATTATTTACTATACATAGAATCTGATCGTCCCGTTTCCATGGGGGGGGGGAGAAAGAAGTAGAATGTTATAATTTCTGTAGATTCGCTTTTTCGGTAAGGTTGATAGTGAAACAATATACAATATTGACAGAATATTCCTTTTTATTTTTTTTTCTAGTTTGAACTATTTTTTCCTCAATATCAAGAGTTTCAGATTGTATTAAAAAATACCCGTGACTGCGTTTAAACTTAATAAGGGATGATTCAAAAAAATTCGAACAAGTTAATTATTTTGAATAGTTGATAAAATATAAATTTCCAAGTCTGAAAATTATGTCTCAAATGTAAAGTGAATATTTAATTCTTCCGCAGTTCATGTAGAATTTAAAGACAGAGAGGGGTAGGGGAAGAGAATTTTCCGTATCAGTAACATTTTACATAAAAAATATATTGCAAAAATTTGTAATCAAAAATTTTTTTTATAAATAAAATAATTCATAAAAGAATTATAACAGATCATAACGAAATCTTTAAAATAAGAAATCATGAAGTCATAATTACAGAATTTCCAAAAATTTCATAATATTACAACAATGCACTCTTTTATTTAACTATACGCCACCAAAACAAATATTTAAAATAAATATAAACAAATATATTGAATTTGATGAACAAATAAATTTGTTTTGTAATGCCTATTAAAAGCAACGAGCTTTTTTTTTTTTAAAAAAAATATTCTTTATTTGTGTGCGTGAAAGTTCATACCTGGAACATCAAAATGAGGAGAAACAAATATATTTATTTTTAACAAACATTTTTCATTCTGAAGATTTTATTTCAAAAAATTCGGAATTTAAATCCCACTAAGACTATTTTTCAGTTTTCAACAGTGAAATTATCTGGTTAAACACTTCATTCTTAATAATAATAAGTGCAATCCCCAGCACAAATTAACTATGATAAAATAATTAAATATGATTCCTTAGCATTTAAATACATATTCTTGTAATCAAATTTAAAAATAAAGAAAATTGAATAATGTACAAGGTATCATTTCATTTAATTAGATTGCACGGGTTTCATATGTTAAGCAGAAGGTCGCATTTTTTTGACTGGCATAATTTAATAAGAATAAAAAAAATTATACATTAATTTGATTTAGAGAATTTTTCCATTCGAATCAAGTTTATTAGCTTCTTTAATTATCAAGAAAGCGATCAACCACAATTGGAAAATGTATATCTATGTATATGGTTGTGAATGGTAGAAATAATTTAGATAGGACTTCATCATCATCTGTTGCCTTTGGGTCACCGATTCTCTAGTTAGTGCCTTGTAATAAAATGACTTTCAATATTGAATTTTGAAGTTCAAACAATACTGATTAGTATATCTGACACAATTGAAATCAAGTAGGAAATAAAAATGATCTAAATACGGGAAATAAAATTTACCTTGAACAATAAATAATAATACTAGCATTAAAGGGATATTTTTCCATTAAAAATACTAACCTTGAATCAAATAATGTCTAGAGATTATTAATTGAATTACAGAGGATAATTTTCATTTAGAATTCATTTTCTTCTATCAAAGCAATACTGTCTGTCGCATTACAAATACATTATGATTTTTTTTTTTTTAAATTCAGATACAAATAGCAAAGGTCGTTCAAAACTTTTCTTTTTTTCTCAAAAGGGAAGAAGGAAATACGACTTAATTACTTTGTTTCTTCTTTGAGATTAAAAAAAAGGGGAGGGGGGAGGATGAACGAGAATATTCTAGGATAATTCAGATTTTTAGACAAAATGTGTGAACGTTCTTATGAATGTATAGAACACGACTTTTAATGACTAGATTTAATTTATGAGAATAACTGTTATATTTACTAATTCCATTAATTGGTTCTATTCATAATATTAATACAATCTATTAACTCATTAAGATGTGTTTGGAAATACTCATAGTTTAAACTATAATTAGAAACAAGAAAATAACTGAATCCTGCTTCAATCTCTTCTAATTTTCACATTTCGACAGATTTTAACGTACATTTTAATTAAAGAAAGAATTTAGTAAATGAAATTCACTAAACAGACTTCTATTTTTTTTAATACATTTTTTTTTTTTTTGATTATTCAAAAGTCACTGCAATATGTAGAGAATGAATGCAATCAAGGAAAAAATCGTTTGCAACTTGGATATCCTAGTTTTATTTTTTCAAATATTATTTAGAACTTATAATTTTCCGAATAATATTTACAACAAGCAATGTCAGAATGAAAACGACAATTTTTCTATTTGTTTAATCACGTGAAGGTAACAGGAAATCGAAAAAACTTTTACTTAACCATTAAATTAAAAAAAAATATTTTGTATCGTTTACTCAAATATATTTATCAAACACCCCTCGTTTTTTTTAAAATTTATTTACCGTTTTTCCACAACAAAAATTCTCTATCGTAATGATTCTTAAATATATAAGGATCCAAACTTTCACTGTTCTTCATTCTTCTTTAATTCTACAAGAGACAGTGTTTATTTTTTTATAGTATTTGTTTTTTATAGTGTTACCTTACATTCTTCACTAGCGAGTGTTTATTATTTTTTATAGTATCTGTATTATGTAACATTCTTTATATCATCATTATTGGAATAGAGATTTTAGGTCTATACCTAAGTTTTACAAATATTCCTACAGATGGCGAGATTGTTGACGTAGGTCCGTCAAAAGCGTGATAATAAAATAGTGTCTCGAACCTCTAGTCAGAAGAGCACTTGAAACTTCGAGTGCAGAGTTAAGAGGTCCCTCTTCTTATCAATGCATCTAGAACAGGAGGCCCAGGTTAAGGCGACGGTTTTTAAACATCTATTCAACATTCCAGCAGTAATGGCCAACAAGTTTTGAATTATTATTCCAATCTAATTAATGTTGGATTTTCCCCATTTTGATACGGAATTTATGAGCATTCTTTACTCCACGTATAAGAATTTGATGTATTTATTATTTATAAGAAATAAGAAAAGTTTATTATCGATTTAACAAGTCCTTAAGTCAAGTTTAATTAAAGGTGTTACTCTACTAAATAATGGGTGTCCCAAAATTAACGCAAGATTTGAATTTGCCAACATTTCGTGCAGTAAAGTGTTAGCGACTCTATTAAAAAACATTTGACAGCTAATAGTTTAGGATTAGTACAAATGGAGAGTTACTCGATAGAAAGATATGTTAATACAAGATTTAAATAATATTTTTTTTTTAAAGTTTTTTTTTCGTTTGTATTGTTATATTTTCATTGAATTGTAAAGTAAACAGGATAGGGTAATGTATAGAATAATACATAGGACGCCTTACGACTTTGCTGGCACACACGTACTTTTTTATAGAAAATTTTCAGGACAACTTAACATAAATGTGGCTGAATTCCATTGATACAGCTTTGAATTTCATCTTTCAATGTACGCATGCTTGAGGACATAGATCTTGATTTTAAATAACCCCTTAAAAAGAAACCCAGCGGTGTTAAATTACACGATCTAGAAGGGCACAGACGTTAACCGCTACAGCAAACGTGTTAATAATTACATAATTTTTTTTTGTCAGATTTGTGAATTATTTTTTACATTATACCCGATTTTTATCCACAGTTGATTAAAATCTGACAGAATTCATTTGCTTTCAAATTTTCGGTGACCAAAGTTCACAGAAAAAGCCAACTTATGCATAGCGCTCTTGCTTTAAAAGAAGAATATCACTTTTTTGTTTTTGTCTTCTCTCTGAAATACTTTGATCTGTTTTGAAATACCTTGACTCAAAAGTAGCTGAACTTGTTTTCTATAATTGAGTTTCGCGAATTAACAGAATGACCCTCCAGGAGTTGTCATATGTCGTAGAAACGCCAACGGGATTTCAGAAACATGACTCGATTGTTGTATATGCTATCATTTCGCGATGTATCGGGCATCAGAAATGTTTGCAGAATGGTACAACTATGTTATTATCTTCGGATTCAAAAAGTTTTCGATGCTTAAGCTGATACTGCCGTGGATAAATATGTGATGTCAGCTTGTTTTGATGAACGAGTAAAAAAAAATATGTATATACTTAGCGACAATTGCTGGCTAAATTAGAGTTCATCAAACCTGGCTTTTACCAATATCTTCCAATAATTATGAGGAACTCGATTGCATTTCGAAAATTTCCTTTTTCTTAAGCTAATTAATTGAGCGACTAATTTTATTTAAATTAATACATACCTTTGTAAGTATTATATCATAAAAAAGAATACAATTTTTTTGAAAATACCACTGATGTGTTGGAATGAAATTTAAGCAAGCTGTATTAATAATAAAATCTGTTACATAACCTGTTTTTTTTTTTAATTTGACAATAATAATCGAATTCAAAAAATGAAGAAGCTAAAATATTTTCATAAATAAATTTGTAATAAAAAATTTAATTTATTAATTTGTATCTTTCTTTAACGTACTATTACAGTTCCTTATAAATGTGAAGAATCTTAATTAAAGCTTCAGGGTCAATAGTAATGTTTTTCGATTCGAGTAATGTTTTTTCCCAACTTTCTAACATTTTTTAAAAATTTGTGCATAATTTTTTTTAAGACCCTGACCTTTCCGAATTGAAGTACAGTCATGATAAATTGCTAAACATTTGATCAGTATCTAAGGTTTAGATGCTAAAATTATATATCAAATTTGATCCGTTTAGCTTTTTTTTATGTTTATTTAACTTTATCAAATGAAAAGTAAAATATATGAACAGACTGATTCGAAACTGACTGTTTTCGAATTTTGCATACAGACATAAAATTTCCTGTATTATGATTTCCTTCAAAAATTTCATATAAATCTACACAAATGTGATATAAAGACTGCATATTATGTTTAGTCCATCTAGTTCAACTTGTTTTTAAGTACTTGGAGTTCACAAGAACAGATCGACCTATTTCCAAAAAATGTGTTTAGGGTTCAGTGAGGTTTGAAACATGAAAATTTATCATAACCTCAGATTCGAATTTTTTTGAAAATAATGTAAAGATTTATAAAGTATTCTTTGTGTGCTTTGTTTTACAACAAGGAGAAGAAATCAATGGCTTCCCTCCTTTTATACTCCTAATCATCACCATGGCTTTTTTTTTAAAGTTTAGCATATCATGTGAAGAGCATTAAATTGACATAATTATGTACAAAAAAAATATTTTTGTTGCTCTTTGTTAATATGCGGTATTATTGATCACCTAATTAAATCATTAAAAAGAATTTAACTTTCTAAGATTTTATCATATCATGTTTAATGCAATTTGCTTGTCATTTATTTTACCGAATAAATGCAAGTTACGAAGTGAAATGCATTAGCATTAAAAATTCATCATTCCCCGCGATTCGGATGACTCAATTCTGTCGTCTCGTGCATTCCAAGCTAAAAACTTTGTGGGCGAGAGGACACAGATACGAAGAAGAAAAACAGCATTTTTAACCTGACTTGCCTACAAATGTATAAACATTAGTTTTTCTTATCGTTTCCTATCGCTATAAGAGACCGCTTCCATTATCAAGCCGAAAACATGACTTGGATGACATGTCGCTTGATGTTTGGAGTTGTGTGTTTTCTTGTACAAATGGATTTTTCTTGTTATTTTCCTTAAATAGTAGGATTTCTTAATGTTTAGCGCGATAAAATGCATCTGTTATATTTGTCGCATGTGAAGGGAAAATATGGAAATTTTTAAATATTCTTCCCAAGTCTCCTTATATTCTTTCCAAGTTTTTCTAATGACAAAAAATTCATTCCTCTCTTTCTAAAAATAAGAATGATTCATTTGTTTAAATCACTATAGCTTACAGCAAAATATTGTCTGCATTTTTTGTAATTCATTTATTATTTGTAATGCTTAACAGACTAGGTAAATTTCGTCATTATTAAAAGCATGGAAAAGCGAAGAACTTCTTTTCTTAGTTTGGAATTATTGAGTTATCGTTTAACTTTGTTATAAAGGGGGAGAAATTATCAAAACCAGACGACTATCATAGAATTGACTCCTTATCCTCGAATGATCTTGTAACCATTTAAGGGAAGATAATGTTTAAGAGTGAATTAATATTTCACAGAATTGTTAATTTAAAAAAATTGCCAAATTCCTACATAAAGTGGATTGTTGGAATTTTTTTCACCCCCACACTAAGTCAATGCAAGACAAAGTCCCAATTGTAAGGAAGATGATTACGCTAAAAAGTCGATTTTTGGAAAAACACTAAATAATTTTTTTTAATTCAATATTCTTAATTTTTGAACCGTTTCTTCATAAAGTCGATTGAATTTTATTTCTGCGTTCATCCTTTGGAAAGTTAAATTCGTATATATAATTGCATTAATTATAATATTTTTTTGTGCTTTTTATTTTAATTCTAAAATTTGGTAAGATTTTCTTGCGGAAAAACCTTATACATTAAAACTTGTAAGAATATTTTTTAAAAATCAAATCTCATATGATAAAGTCTTAATATGTTCTTCAGCTTTTGAACTGCAGAATAACCAATCTTTTGATTTAAAAAAATATTTTAAATTAGTTTAATATTTCGTAACGCGGGACCACCTCCCCCTTGAAATTTCGTACCCCAAATTTTATAGATTGAATAGAAATACATATTATTTTGTAAATCAGCAACTAGGTAATATATTTTTTATTATCTGCAAAATTTTTATGATAACCTTCAAAATTAGAGGATGTTTGTTTCGTTATTAAATTATTAATCCAATAATTCACAATTAAAAACAAAGACATTAAAAAATTCAACCAAAATATAGTTACGTAATTTAGAAAGTCACGTTCTGGTGATACTGAGTTTGATGGAGTTTACTGCCTCTAAAACCACTTTCATGTAATATTGTATTGATAAATAAACATTCTAAGTTTATAGAAGAGCTTTTCAAATAAAACGTTTAATGGATTAAAAATTTCCCTTCACAATTTTTATATATTATCAAACTTATCAGCAGAAAAGGAATATTAGCTTAACTTATCCAGTTTTAATATCAAGTTCCAAAATTATACGCGTACATATTTTTGAAATGTAGTCAGAGGACGAGGGCGACATCTGGAACGGAGAGGAACTCATTATAGTTATTTATCCCTGTCGCATTATCCAATCCAAAGCAAAAACAAAGCCAACGCTCGCATTTTCTGCGTAGGAAGAAGAAATCCTATTTTTAAAAATCCGGTGTCCTTGGCAATGATCCAACGGCAGTTGTAATGAAAGTAATATAAAAATGGCATAAAAAGGTTGCTTCAAAGTGTTTTTTCAGTGCTAATTATAACCTAAACATATAATTTTTGCGCTACAGACAGCTTAACTGATTTCAGTTTCTAAAGCAGTTTTATGCTTTGATGAGACGGCATTACGAACGAGGAAGTGACCCATATTGTAGTGCTGATGTTTAATTACAAGTGACGCACATTAAGTATATTAATTTAATTGCAACTCGAGCCTGTTAAAGACTTATAGAAACGTGTCTAGTACTGTGGACATTAAATATTTGATATATAACAATAATGTGGGAAAATTATCAAAAACCTAGATGAAAGATTTATTTATTATCTAAATCAGTGAATCTCAATCCCTGTTCCCTGTGCCGCCATATTTTAGAAATGTATATAGTAAAAGTTTATATTATATATATATATATATATATAATTACGAGTAAAGCTTTTTTTAAAATTAAAGAAAAGAAAATCGTTGATTTTACAAAAGTTGTTTTTATCTTCTATAACTGTGACCTTTCATAAATTTAAATATTTGTCCCATGTGAAGAAATTTCAATACAGCTCAAATTTCTCGTTATAAGTTTTCTCATTATTTATTACCTTGTAATTAATCCCTTAATAAGCATACTGTCATTTTTGTAGTACATATTATATTATGTTATTTTACATTCAAAATTATTATCATAAACTATTTTAAACAGTGCATTATAGGTAAGTAAACAACTGTTAAACTTATTTTTTTCTTTAAGTGCAGCCAAATTTAAAAGTAGTTAAAAGTGTGCCACGACAAAAAAAAAAAAATGTTGAGAATCACTGATTCAAATGTAAATAAAAGTATTTGATACATTTTAGCAGTTATTTTATAAAACTGTAAATAAAAAATCAAAGTCTTAATTTCATGGTCTCCCCCCATAATTCAAAAGATATTTAGGTAAATAGCAGGTTTCCACGTTTAATTTATTTGAACTGTAATTATATTTAAGTTTTTTCCCCTATGATATAGATATAAACATATTCAATCGAATATCATATTCTTTCTCCAATAAATTTGCGTCAACCAAATAATAATTAATTTCTTTACACACACGCACACACACACACGCACGCACACACACACACACACACACACACACACACACACACACACACACAC
>JAPMOQ010025070.1:1693854-1720973 GCA_026543055.1 Argiope trifasciata | reverse complement strand
ACACACACACACACACACACACACACACACACACACACACACACACAGAGCGAGAGAGAGAGAGAGAGAGATGTAATATTCAAAACAAATGAGTCAATATCAGTAAGCACTTATGGACATGTTGAATGCGGTATTGTATCTTTCCTGACAAAAGCAGTGTCCGTTTGCAAACATCCTTTTCAGTCTTGATAGCCAAGTTGAATGCAACCACCCAAGCCCTTCATAATATTTCGTTTTTCAATCACAGACTGTTCTGCATATATACTGACAGTACGACACAAAATTTTCCCATTTCAATTATATATGCATCCAGTAGCCGTGGGATCTTAGAGCTTTTGCAAATTCTTTGATGCAGGAATACTACAATTTATTTTGCTGGCTTCCCGCTTATGAGGAAATTCCTGGCAATAAGCAGGCAGACCATTACCGTAAAAACTTCCACTTGTTTCACGAATCGCAGAATACAATATTGTGATGCAAAGAAATCCGTTGCGTGTCGAGTATTTTCTCTGTGGTAAGAAACATGGGATTTGCGCAGGAACAATAAATTGATTCAGTTAAGCCTTTTATAAGCTTGTGGCCAGTCTTACCAGTGCGTAGGAATGATGTTATATTAACACGAACACGTTTCGTATAGGGCTTACTTGGTTTACCCACAAGCACCTATTATTCTGTGATAGAGCACCAATGGGCTACACATGTCACACAGATTTTACAGTTCATCGCAGGTTGATCGAGTGTCCAGTTTTTAATGTTCATTGTAGCCAGTTTTTTCTCACATCACCCTTGACTCTCACTGATTTATTAAGAGAGAATCACCATTCAAATATTTTTAAATTTTTATAAGCTATTAAATTTTTGCCGTGCACTTAAATTCTTCAAGTGTTTATACCTTTTAAATCTTTTTATTTTAAATACATAATCATTTGTTACTGTTTTCTGGGTATTTTAATTATTTTATTTTGTTTTCATGTAATCATTCATTCATTCATTTATTTAATTTCTAAAGAACATTTAATCTGTTCTTTACCACATGGATGGTGCAGTAAGTCAAAGCCAGAAAAAGCTTTGCGCCAGAAAATACAAAATCAATCAGCCAATCAGCAAGCACTTGCAGCATTTAAAAAAAGGGGGGAGACTTATTTCCTGCTACTATACGTTCTGTCAATACATCAGTAATGATACTACAATTTAAAGAAAAATGGATTCTCATCTAACATCAAAACACCTGTATGAAGAAAGAAACATTATACATTTGAGTCATTACTCCGATTTTATGCTCCAGAACCATTTGGTAATATAAACTGGAAACTATGTCCAAACAAATCCAATTGAGTCTACTTTCATTTGTTTGAGAGTCATTGGCTTTTAAAATTATGAGGCAACCTATTTCAAACTATAGTATACTCTAAATAGAAATATATTGGACCAAACACCTATCGGAGTATTTTTAGAGTAAAGAGAATCATGTAGATTTCAGTAAATTATACAATGATGCATTTTTTTTAAGCGTGGGAAACGAGCCAACAATAGGTTTAGGAGAAAATAAAAAACAATACTATGTTAAGGTGTTGAGTAGGAGCACGTTAAACAGACGTTAAATAGGGAAGATTTCATGTTTCAACAAGAAAGAATAGTTCATCACTAAATATCATATTCCAACCGGTACATCGAACTAGTGGGAGTGTCGGTTTACTGCATATATAATTTTTTTTAACTAAGCCTATCTTAACATTAAATTTGATTTGTAGTACATTTACATTATGAGTTGCTTATGTAATTCAAATAAAAATTAACAGGATCTACATTTTATTTTAATTAAATAAGCTTTTCGTTTTAATTAGAGCAACATTAGAGCCCTTTTGAGAAAGACCTCGTAATTTTGAGCCGCAGTAAGATGACGAATAGACCAGCTGAGCTGGTACTTTCCTCTCCAAGATTCGATTCCACACTGGCGGAAGGACATTTGGAATAAAAGGAATTAAATAATGCACCTGACAAGGCGGTTCTCCGATGGAATTGGATATCGAACTTAAAAATCTCCGGCAATGAAACATCTTAAAAACAGGTTCCCAACTGATACTACTGTGTCAATCTGTGTTCCAACCACCTGTTGTCTTAACGGATATCGTCGTAAATCTACCAACTGACCTATTGTATGACCACTCCCGAATGTGGACGTTGGTCGGGAGCTTCCCACCGTCTGTAAAATGAAGAGAAATCATAGAACCCCAAGAGAAGGGAAAATGTGTCTGTCTCAAGACGCGCACCGGTCGTCGGAACAGGACTAAAACTGTTTATCAAGAAGCTACACTGATACTCAAAATTCTTATGCAATATATCTTTTAAGAATATTTAATAATAAGCGCAATAGCGTAGCGGCAGAAAGTAACTAGCGGGATATGATTTTTTTTCTTTTCTCGTCGTTTCTATTTCAGCATGACATAAAGCGTTTTTTCTTCCAATGTGAATTCTTAAGATTCATTCACCTCCTAAGATTTAAGCCAGCATCATTTATATCTCCTGAATGAAATATTGGAGAGTCTTATTCCATGGAGTCAACAACTACAAAGTTCTCCCCCTAAAATAATTTGAATCTCCAAACTCACCAGAACAAAATTCCTCTTCACTTGCGAGGGGCGCAAGCGACTGAAGCGCTTCTTTGTCCTCAGAAGGTTCTTCAGCTGAAGAGGTGGTGGGGATCTTAATGGTGGACCCCTCTTGTTCCGTCTGCACCCAGCTGTCCCGGGTGCAGCGCAGCCGGTTTCTTCTCCAGCTACCTTCAAACAGTTCCTCAAGGAGTCGCCCCACAGCTATTCGACTTATACCTTCCTCTCCGGCCACCAACAGATGGTTGCGTGCCAGCCTCTCACTTTCGCCCTCTTCATCATCATCCGTACCACTCTTGGACGCAACCAGGGCGGCCATCTCTGTAGAAAATTCTGGGGCGTCGAGAGATCTTTCGAGAACAGAAGTGGAAGCTTTCCACTTGAGGGAAATTCCGACAGGTGATGCCACAAAATAGAAATCGCCGGGGCGGAGAGTGGATGGTTCAGGGTCAGACAGGTGGACAATGAGGCAGCCTCTGGAACACAAGGGCCAGCCGGTGGGAGCTTTTCTCGTTCGGGACTTACGTCCACGGGTCTTTTTGCGCCGGTTGGACGGGCGATTCCGTTCCTGTAACATAAGAGATCAAGGTTGTTAAAAAAACAGGTGATCCACAGGAAAAAGTATAAATAGAAACAATGCATGTGTAGGTTGAGTAATGATGCAGACCTTCAGTAGCTCTTTTTTCAAAACCAACCCGCTATTTGAGCCAGAACCCCATGCAGCGATGCTGATTCATTAAATGTTTACATAACCTTGACAAGTTAAAACCAATAATAAAAGTTCATGGAAGAGAGAAAGCATGAAAGTAGTTGTAGCCCGTTGATCTTCAATAAAGAGTTAAGTTAGAGATAAATTGCATGAAAGAAATAATTATTTAAATAAATATTAAGAGAATATGGTAATCTGTCAAAAGCAATAAACACAAAAGTGTTACTTCATTTTGCGCAAATAAGATTAAGAATATCTGAGGCATATTTTTCTGTACATTCTTTTAGGTTTAAGTTTTCAAAAACATTTTTGAAAATTTAAACCCGGTTTTTTTTAAACCTTTGATTCAGATCAAACAAAATAACGATTTCTTAATAATACACTATAACTTAATAGTAAAATTTTAAAAACTTAAAATTGATACTTTTACATAAAAATTATGTATAAAAACTATTTCTATCCCATTTCTTTTTGAAAAACTCATTAGCAAATTGTACAAAATATTTCAGACTAATTGTGACACACCTTGAATGACATGCAATATCATTCAATTGCGTTAAAACTACAAATATTACAAAAAAAAAAAAAAAAAAAAAACACTGAATTGTAATGGAAGAGGGAATATAATTTAAGTGAAATGTAACTTCATAAATAAAAAATATACCTAATTTTCATTGCCTAAAAAATGTAACAACATCGTTTACATAACCGAATAGTGAAGTACCATATTTATTCAAAGTTTTAAAAATCGTCTATATGTTCAAATTTAATCTTTATGTTCAGATTTTATAATCTATAATCGTCAAATTTAGAAACAATAATAGGATTCATAAAATTTTGTAGACAATTAACAATGTTTTGATAATCCACCATCCATATTCATAATTCATAAATAGTGGCATAATTCTAGTTTCCATAGAGAAAGTACTTGGAATAAAAATTCGGAAGATAAATATTATTCTAGACATTTCTTTTTGACTAAGCTTTAAGATAAAAAAATAATTAAATTATACCGAGCATGAAGCAAACTATGTAAAAAATTTAAAAGGCTGTAGCTAATCTTGTTAAAGCCTCCTTTAGTTTTCTTAGAAATTTAAGATAAAGCGAAATAAACAAAACGGACACTAGAAAAGTCAAATTGCAGAGAATTTCTCTGTACTCGGAAACTATCAACTTCGTTTACTATGTGGAACTATCAACTCTGATCGCAGATTAAATACCATTGTTGTTTTGTATGCAAACATTAGTTATCTTGATTTCAAGGCAACAGATTACAATTTATTACCTTATTAAATGAGCTAGTTTGTATCCTAGAATACTCACTAGTGAAAAACCAATGCTACTTTTAAATATATTAAACAATCACTACCAAGAATAAGATTACGGCCTTGCATCATTTATATAACACATTATCTGATAAGACAGAATCGAAATTTAGGGAGAATAGAAATTTGAAATGCTTCGATCTACGAAACAATGTTACAATAACATTTTTCTAAAATTGCGATTTTCATATTCAATAATATAAATTTGAATAATTCGTAAAAATCGAGGAAGATGATAAAAATTTCCGTTGAAAAGTCAAATTTAAGTTATTATCAAACTTCCATTCAAATGATTAATAAAGCTTCTGATGTTAATTGGCAACAAATTATTTTATGTTACAGTATTTCAGTAAGGTTCACAATTGGCTCTAAAATTATATGTGCAAGAATTGTTTGTCGTGTTACGTAATCATTATATAATTCCAATGTAATCTATCTACTTTTCGACTAACAATTACTTGGCGATTTTTTCGTTGAGCCCTTATAACGGGAAAGTACCAAAGAATGTGCACCCTTATTGAAATTCTACAGGATAGACTGAATGACACAGAACAACCAAATTTGGCATAGATATACGTTTAATAGCGCGAATGCCTCCAATTTTTTAAAATTAATAAACTGAAAATCAGAGCGAGATTTTAGAGTTTTTCCGCAATAACTCCCAAAAATATTACAATAAAAAAACCGATTTTCACATAAATATTCGAAAAATTGCGTTTTTAAAGACAAAAATGTATTTACTTCCAGAAAGTTTTCCCAAGTTTGACAATTCTCAAAATTTTTCGAATAATTTTTGAAAATGGATATCATTTACATTACATTTTTATAGATTCCAATTACCTATTATCTTTTATAGAATCCTCGAAAATTTGATCACGATTTTCTACTATTGTTTAAACTTAAAATAAAAAATTGTTTTAATATGTGTGTGTGTTTTGTGTTAAAATTTTATAATTGTATTTAGTTTACAATAAGAGTTATACAGTAGCAATGAACTTAAAAAGATTATCCAGATAACTATGTCTTTTTATTGCAATATTTTGCCATGAGACTTTAATAGGAAGTTTCATATAAAAATGAATGAAATTTGTGAAATGGTTTTTAAAATAACATGCGTTTTATGCTTGCCACAATCCAATGCTGAAAAATATTTCCTTGGGAGAGCCATGACAATAAAACTATGAATATCGGTATTAAATGAAAGCAAGCACAATTAATATTAACAACAAATCAGCCAGCCGCCAAAGGAGAGTAGTAATGCAATAAATTCTAAGAACACTTTTGAGTGTCACACGCTATCTCATTTCACTAAAGGCAGAATTTTAAAATCCATTTAAACTAAGATATCATGTTTTTAGTTCGAAGCACCAACGGTGAAACACTTTCAAGCAAGCACACCCACGCATCATTAACCATTTCGAACAACGCGTGCTTCATTTTTAAACTCGAGTTTTTTTCTTGCTTTCTTGTTTTACATATTAAGTAAAATGAAGAGATTTCAAGGAATGTGCGAGCGTCCTTTTAGAAATAATTAAAAATGAAGCATTTCGAAATTCTCTTGTACGTTGGCAACAGCCCTCTTTCGTCCCGGTTGAGGTCGAACCCACATCCGCAGCTACATTTCCCCACCCGACTCACTCGGGCCCACTTCTGCACTTTTTTTTTTTTTTGCTATACCAAGAGAAAGCATAATAATTTTTTTTTTCCAGCTTTTATTTCATTCATTGCCAGCCTTCGCAAGTACGTGTATTCTCAGTCAAAAAGGCGTCGACGGATAAGACTAACTCTCGCTTTCAAAAGCTGTCGCAAAGGCTTTTTTTTTTTTCTTTCTTTCCTTTTTCTTTAAAAATGAAACGTTACCACATGGAAATGTTGAACGGACCTAATGGCGGAGTTTTAGCTAGGCAGCTACCTGAAGCCGCTGGGCTGAGAATTGGTTGCAGCCCAAGCTACTAAAAAATATTCCCCCCTATTCAACAAATAAAGTTGTAAAAAAAAAAAAAAATACAAATTCAGTAAATAATAAAATATAAGAAAAATATTTATTAAAAAAAATCGGCGAATGATAAAATGTACGTCTAATGCTAACAAAGTCAGTGAAAGAAGAAAATATAAGAATAATATTAACAAAGTCAGTGAATGGAGAAAATATAAGAATAATATCAACAAATTTAGAGAATGATAAAATATAAGAATAATATTAACAATGTCAGCGAATCGAGAAAATATAAAAATAATAAAAAAAGTCAACGTAAGGAGAAAATATAAAGAATAATATTAATAAAGTCAGTGAATGATAAAATATAAGAATAATATTAACAAAATCAGTAAAAGACAAAATGCAAGAATTATATTAAGATTTAAAAAAGTGTAACTGGTTGATTTCCTATTTGCTTCATGATGTTTACTTAGTTATTAGAATATTTATAAAATCAAACACATGTTTCAATAATATTTGTTAAAAACATGACTTCCAGCTGTCAAGAATCTTAATAGACAAATAGAAACAAAAACGTATTTGTAAAATGAAAAAAAAATTATTAACATGTTAAAAAACTGAAATGTTAGACTAAATTGACCATCTAATTAAAAGATGATGCTTATAATGTGCCAGTAAATGTCAAGTCCGCCACTGAAAGAATTAAAAAACGAAGGCTTCTTGTCAAATATCAAAACTATGTCACTGCTGACAAAAGCGTCGTTAAATTACAGAGTAACATAAAAACTACAGCTAGGAAACTGATGAACACTTTTAATTATACCCTTGCTATGTAATCCAGTTCGATGCTCAGGATATTATGTATATTATTCCTAAATCAATGCTTTTCCACTTAAAATGGATGAGCCAACTAGTGAGTGAAACCTTTAGTAGCATATTTCCAACTAAGTAAGTCCTTACGTCCGCATGTAGATCGATGTAAAAAAGTTATTTATCTAATAGTAAAACACAAATATTATAAAAAAAGAAAAAATTAAAAAGTATTTACAATTATGAATTATTCCCGAACAGGTTCATCTTTAATTTATTACGTTTAAATTAGAACTATATTAACACCAAAAAATTGTTTAAATATAATTACATATAAGCGTTGATACAACACATATGTGAGTCATAGCAAATTAATTAATTAATTAATAAAAACATTTGTATTTTTACAAAATTACTATAAAAAATTTAGCTTAAAATAAGTCACCAGCGTGCTGCTTATGCTAAAAATATGTTGAAAAGTGCAGTTCCACCGACCAGCTTATTGGGAATAAAAAGATATACTGCATACTAAGTGTACCAAAATGTCTAAATCCACCTGGGCATATTACATTATTTTTGGCGTTACATTTCTCTTGAATGTATTTCAATGAAAGTTCGGAATTAATGTAAAATGGCGTCTCTTTCAACAACCTTGATGCTGATATTTATTATGCAGATTATATTGTATATTTTTTCCCGTTTCTGTAGTATGGTGAAGGCTACATAATAGTAATGCAAGAAAACGTTTCAGTTAAAGGAAAAGATCAGCTTAGAGATATTTCAAATACTAGAAATTTTAAGAATGATTTCTAAAGATAACTTGAATAATGTTTGAATAAAAACAAAAGCTTATGTAATAATGTTTCTGATACACATACCAATACAATGTTACATAATTTTTAAAACATCACATCGTCTTGAAACTGGAAGTCAGTCATGCCTGTTGACTACAATATAAAAATACGGTTGCAATTTGAATTTTATTTATAGTAAAAATTGATGAATGCTAAGCACAATCTCTTTTACAGTGAAATAGTTTAGTTATTGCATTAACCCGCGTTAATAATAATAAAAATTTAGAATTCATATTATAAAAACGTTTCAATTGTCAGTTTTTAAATAATAATTTAAAATACTTTATTCTTTTAGAATTTAAGCCTTTTGCAGTATTAACCAGGGAAGAAAATAAAGACTTACATTTAATTATTATTGATATATTAAGATTGATATATTCTTTTCCAAAAATTTCACACACTTTTTTTACCACATATGACAGCACGGTATCTACATATGCAGCCCGCCACTATTATTTAAGCAGAACGACTGACTTTTATAAATATTGTAATAAAGTAGTGCAATAAAACAGATGTAAACCTCACCGATTATATATGATTATGTTAATTTTCTATAATCCATATTTTCTACAAATCTATTAATTTGGAAATTGCATTAATCAAGTTTTTTTTAATAGTCCCATTACCACCCATCAACCCATAGACTAAGTAAATCAGTCCAATTAGACAAATCGGCTTGGCCCGTCACTGCATTCTGTTTTTATGATGCTACATATATTTTTATTCTTATTTATATGATATAAAAATTTAAAAAATTGAGAGCCTCGGCCATTTATAATTTCAAAAGTTTGATTTCATTAAACCAACGTCCTGTTTTGAAGCTATATGGTGGATATTTAAGCTTTATCCTTAGACCTCGTCATTTTTCATTCCTCATTTGAATTCAACTGATGAAGTAAAAATGAAAATAATCACTCATAAATAGACATGCAATGAAACTGAAATTACGATTACTTTATAGAACTGAAATTATTTAACAAGAGGGATCTAACTCTATTATAAAAATAAGTTGAATCTTTTCATTAAATAAGTGCTTGATAATCCTTGCGAATCGTTATTTCTTCAAGATACAAGTAGAATTAGATGCGCTAATACTTATTATAAAAAAATTATAATATTTCTTATAGCACTAAAATATTAATTTGCCATTTATACTGTCTTGCATATGAAATTTTTATTGAATTCCAGCATCTTTCAAACGACATGCTTTTTCCTTCTTGCCGTCCGTTACATTCTGTTATTTTACATTTGATTTAAAACCCATTACCAAGTTAAACTATTCAATCTGCCGGCGTCTAGGCATAGGGAGTACCGCGTCTTCCCAGTGATCTAGGCGTCCTGGGTTCGATCCCGGTTCGGGCATAGTTTTCTTCCTCTGTTCTATCTATGAGATGTGTGGATGTGGCCTCATGTAAAAAGGGGTTGTGCAAGCAGATGAGTGATGTGTGAGTGACTGAGTCGTACTCTTGGCTCTAGTTGGCGCAATTAAAACAAGAGACGCACGCTTTAGGTTTAAATCACTGTCTTCGTAATAGTGGCCTTGTCCAGTGGCAAGTGTTACAAGAAGCAACAACAACCATTCAATCTTACAGAGAAAAGATACATTTTTTTTCACTCAATTTCTTTGTACTGAATTCACTGCTAAAGGATTTTTGAAACACTATGGATATATTTATCAACATTAGCGATTCGATATTATATATAATTAATTAAATTTAATCCACATTCAAAAAAATACATTTTTTAAAAACAATTCTAAGTTGGTTAAGCTTTTGCTTCGTAGGAATGAATCTACAACGAACCAAAACCAAAACGCCATCTCAGCTGAATTCTCCTCCAAAGCTATTTTAGGTCTTGAATATGTTCCCATGGTGTCTGCCCCTCCACGCTGTTTTTCGCTTCTCTATTCGGACTGCGGTGCTGCACTGTCATAATTTGAGGGAGGGAAACAATAGTTGTCAACCCCCCTACTTTCTTTGCCAGTAATTAAATTTCATAAAATATTTTTAAAGACGTAACAGCTTTCGATATCACTATTATTCCTTGCTTAACACAATGTTCAGAAAAACCCTTAAATAATATTAAAAAAAATTCAGTTAAAATATTTTTAAAAGTTTCCTTTCTTTTAAGCTCCACGAAAATATTTCACAACGGAAATCTAGAATATACCATAAAAATGTGAAATTGCTAAAATTTTGCAGTAGCAATACTTCCAGCTTTTTCTACGTCATTCGAGCATGTTTCATCAGAAGTAGGAAAAATGAGGGAATGTATTTTCCCTGCCCTTGCAACTCTTGCTTAATTGAGATTTAACTTGATGACAATAATTCAGTTTACTACTTTTTTCTTCTTCCTAAGATCCATCTATAATGCTTCAGGCCAATATTAAAATAACTGGTTTCCCACAACCATCGTATAATCATTTTTATCCTGTGGCCATGATTCTGTAACACGTGTTTCACGATTCAATTTATACACACACTGAGAAAGACAAGGAGGTTTGCGGTAATCACAAGCTACACACGGATGTGGATTGCTTGAATTAATGGTACGTATAAAAAATCGTCGTTATAATTAACTTAAGCGGCTTCCAGCTAATAAAAGTGGTCGGAAGTCAAATCTCACATGAATAGAGAGATTCGGATTCGAATGATGCTCTGTTAAATGAACCATCTTTCAAAAGGTTTCTAATTTATATCTTGTATACAGTACATTCACTTATGTAGCGGTAGGGTAGGCCGGTGTTCTATGAACTCATTTCTTTGTCCACCAATATTGTAAGACTACATATTTATACCAAAACTCCCTATAACAATACATATTTACTCACTTCTAATTTGATTACTAAGCCTTTCATTCAGTTCAAGTCACACAGAATGTGAACGTAACCTCGGCCCGGTGAAACATAGAAGCAGTTGCCGGTAATATGTCGAGTACTGGTAGTTAATATATGTTTTTATACGAATTCATCAGAGAAAAAGTAAGTTAAAGTATATAAACTATTCACGTTTTAGCATGAATTCTATATACTGTGGTATATTTTTTTAAAACATTAACATACCTCAAGAATGATTTATGAATTCTGTGTAGTTGTAAACAGAAACGGTGGTAGAGGCAATAATCAGTTGTGGTTCGTTACACACTGATGAAATAATGAACAACGAGCATAACGTTTCTCTTTTCCGGTCACAACTTGTACTTTGCACACGACACGAGGATTGCAAAAGCGCCCCCAGTGTATCCATTGGACTTGACTGCTGCCTACAACAACATCTACCACTAGGCAATTACATACAGCATCGACCACAGCCAAACAACAACAGCAAAATATATTCAGTGCCAATAAATATTAATCTGATAAACAGCAATCATACAGATATAAATTCGAACACAATAATGTTTTTAAAATTTTAAATTATATTAAATCAACATATCAAGGTCCTACTACTCTTGAGGTTTGATATAATCGGTTTTATAATACTAACAACAATAAAATTCTTGGAATTTAACGAATCCAGGAAACCACAGTGGGAACGCCATCCAAAGTTGAATGAATCGTTTTTTGAACTTGGGGAGTTGCGAAACGTTTACGAGACGATTACAAAAGGGCAGGATATCCACTCATCAATGGGAGGAAAGTCAACATTAAAAAAAAAAAAAAAAGATGACTCATCCCTCATGCTTCTGAGAATACCGATTGCAAAGACAGCAATAATTATAATACAATTCCAAAAAAGACTTCAAACAAACTGGTTTCTCTATTTAATTAAATAGGAAAGTTAATGACTTTTCCGAGTGGATCCTATAATGATAAAATAATTCAGAAAAAAAGTTTCTTTAAAATGAAAGACTGGATTAGCGTTGCTCATCAATTTAAATTCCAGTATATGTAGATTTTGCAATTATATAATCTTATAATTTCAAAATTATTGAGGTAAATTAGCAATCATAAAATACAACTAGACTGAAATTCTCAAAAGATGATTTATTAGGTTGCAAAAATTTTAAAAAATTAAGCTCAAATAATGTTTTTATATAAATCGACAACATTTTTTGGATGATATAATGCATTTCAGTTTTTCAAAAATATCTGCCAGTAGTCAATATTATTGCATTTTATGCTAACAAAACCCCATTATAAGGAGGAGTCTACTTTTTAAATATTCATTTTCATTAATTCGTTTATAACTGATTTAATAGTTCTTAACAATATTTAACACTATCTTAAGAATAACCCGTGCCTATACAATTTTTCCATATAATTATCTTTAAAACTGTATGATTATTCTTGTATTATATTTTTAACACTAGTACAACCGATTTTAAAAATATACTTAGTTTTACCACACTCGTCAAATCAACAGTTTTTGATCTTCATAGCTTTCATTGTAACTTTGGTTTAGTTTAATTCATATAGATAAAATAATATAATTTAATGAAAAAGATTTAATAAAATAATAATTCCTTAATTATTAATTTTAAAAAACAAGAAAAACAGTTTGTATTTGCATTTATAGGATATCCTATTAGAGCTTTTAATTCTAAACTGAATTATAATCGAAATAAAAAGATTCCATTATAACAGCTGCCAAACTCTTTGGATCAACAATATAATTCCAACATATATGAAAAATATAAATCAAATTTTCCTTGGAAATGAAAAAGCGATGTGTAAATGAATGTAAATTCGTATTGATGTCCATCATTGTATATATAATCACTAAAATGTTATAAATTTGGAATTGCTAAAACCGTCATTTTGACGAGTTTTGATATAAACACGTATAGATCATACTGATTGTGGAAGTTAAAATGGCTGAGTGGAAATTGTATTGGAATAAGAAATTGTTCGTATATTTCATTAAAGCCATCAAAAGTTCTAGAATAATACGGTCTTGGTAATTCGTATGTTCTTTGTCACTCAATTATATCAAAATTTTCGCCAAAATGACGATTTTAATAGTTCTAATGTTAATTTTCTTACTCAAAATGATAACATTTTAAGCATGAAATTTAGAAACCGTCAAAATGATGGTCTTGGTAGTTTTAGACTTTCCCACTCATTTCCAAAACATATTTGGGAAAAAAAAAGAATTTAAAGCATCAAGGAATTACGACTACTACATAATTTTCAAAGGGAGGGAAGAAAAAAAAAACTCGAACTAAACTGTTCCGCGTTAATTTTTCCATCCAACTGATACGCGTCATGTTTGTCCAACTCCGTTTTGTAACAGCAGAAATGCAAAACGGACACCCGAGAAGTTCGCACGCTCAAAGAATGCATTCTTTGAAGCGACGTTGCGTGAAAAAATAAAAATAATTGAATGAAAGGAACAGTGTCGAGAATGACGTCAGCCAGAAAAACGCGGGGAATCCGACCGACCGACTTGCTTGGAAGGATGACCGACAACTCAAAGGAAATATTCTCAGTGTGATTCAGTTTTAAAAGGGCGGATTTAATTTGCAAGACACCTGACAAAACGTACCAGAACGATTAGTAATACACTGGTCCGTATTTTATTTCTTTAACCCTTTTAAGAGAAGTTTCCCAGGATTGTTCTAACAGCTCTCTTTTAGAGGTTTAATTCTGTTTTAGTGTTGTAAAAGAAAAATAAAATATAAAATCATAAAAATTGCATGTTAAACATAAAATATTTATTATTACGAAGAATTAGGCATAAGGGGAGGGGGAGGAGAATCAATGTAGTTAGAAAATATTTTTCTCTTCAATAAATCCCGATAGTTTATTTGACATTGTATACTGGAATTCAATATCTAATTTCCGATCTAGCCAATAAATATTATTAATTTTCATTACTTTGCGCACTTCGAGGTGTATCCGTTATTTGCCCACTATCTTAATAAAAAAATCTATAAATTTGCGTTATTTTTAAAACAGTACATGTTTTGATGTTAGCCAAAATTGCTAAGAAAATATCTAGTAAACCGAATACAGAGTATAACTAAACTTCAGAAGATGGTTACTGTGCGGGCTTCATATATGGAACAACTTTGTTAATCAATCTATTTTATATTAAAAAGAAATTCAACATAAAAAACATTATTAATAACAAAGTGGAGATATTTTGAAAATGGTTTTTGAGTTTTGACGTCTAGAATGTGCTCGGTTTTTATTTATTTATTTTTTACATAATAGTATAAAACTGGCAACTTCGACACATATCTGAGGCGTTGGGCAGATAAACTAAGCAATCTATACATTTAAAATAATTAAATAAACAAAAGCCAATCCCTAGCCCAAACGATTGGTGCAATTTTTTATTTCAAAAGCAAGCTCATTATTTCTAGATACATCATCAATAATCGCCTACTTCCACCATCACCCTATTTTGCGAGAAAAACATCTCAAAAGCATATATTCAAATATTATATATTTCTAAAAAAATTGTGGGGGGGGGAGTGAAAAAAACCTGACATAATTGCCCAATCCCAAACACACTTAACTTTTCAAAATTTTTTATTCCATATGAAAACTAATGACACTCAGATAAGTCACCACTAATGACTTGCAATCAACCAACGACACTCCAGTTGCAGAAAAAGAACTTTGGCAAAGATCCCGGTCTCAACAACTAGAACGATTTCGTAACTTGGCAAACACAGGTTTCCAAATTAGAATTTATAATTCAATAACTTATTATACATTCTGAATTACATTTGAAATTTTAGTATAAATATTTCTTAAGTTGTGATAAGATGTTGTTTGTTCAAAGCTGGCTACCATAATGAGATTAACACATTGACTGCCGCTCTGAATTTCTTAAAGAAATTTGTATGAGCTCGCTAATCCCCCAAGGTAATCAAGGTGTTAATATTATGGTAGGCAAACAACTAATAGTCAAATGAAGCAAATTAAAAGAAGGGCATCGAAGAAAATTTTGAAAGTAATGATTCACATATTTGAACTATGGGAGATCTAATGCCATACTTAAGTAGTTGATTTTTAATTAGCTGTTAAACAGGACTAAGTTAAACTGTTCCCAAATGATATAAAACAGGAAAAATCGAAAAGCAGACAATTTAACAAGTACATTTCAGCGTGAGAAATTGTTAATTTTTTTATGTGTATGTGAGATTGGGGATGTTTGATTTCTGATCCAGAAAAAAAATATCATGAAAACAACAGTGCATTCACCCTCACACTCGTGATAGGTTCTGAAAGCAGAACATCTTGAAGCAGAACAGCCTGTCGACAGAAATCCTGCCAAAACTTGAGAAATTTTTGCCAAACAATGTTAGGATCATAAAACGATGGCGAGAAAAGAAAGGAGTTGAAGATTATTTTTAACATCACTTCTCCACCCATCACCGGATAAGAGAGAGAAGTGGCAAAGCGAAACCTCCAGTAGCTCTCGTGCAATTATGTTTTTCCAGTCTGTTATAAATACCGAGCAAGAGTTTCGTTCCCGCAATTATGTAATATTTTATTTTGACAGCAGTTTCCTGATTTCGGACGATTTGTCAGGCCCTGGAGTCGTCCATCATCGGATGTCAACGGGATATGCCAACATCTGCAAGCGTTTAGTTCAGAAGACTTTTGTCTTAATAGCCTACGCATTCTTTGAGGGCCCATTAGCTAAGTTCATAACCATTAAAACAATAGTTGAGAACACGGAGTAAGAAAAGAAAAAAAGAAAAAGAAAGGAAAAGGATGGTAAATGAGTTTATGCCCTCCTTTTTTTGTGTCTAAATTTTGATGAAAGATTAAGATTTTTAGTTAAAGAAACATAAGCTGTACAGAAGATTCTTAAACAATTTCCACACGCGATACTTCGCGCTTCGTTGGCGGCGTCAACAAAATTCAACGATCTTTATCTGAAAGATTTAACAAACTTCATGGTTGCTCTTGTTTTTGTTTGTTGCTTGCTTATCCCTCTTAGATTGAACACCAATTCACACCAAATTTAAAAGATCGAGGAGAGAGGAGTGTAGTTTTTTCTGAAAGTAGGGATCACTGAGCATCGAAGGCAGAAGTTTGACTTTAGCTAATATGAAGATGACATTCATACATTTGCTTGCATAACCCTTTTTACAGGAGGGCTCTTTCACAGATAGAATTACAAGATAAAGAACAACTATACCAACGGAACCAGGACTTGCTCTACCCCTAGGCCAGGATGCCGGTAAACTTCACCGTACACGCCATTTATAAGATTTAAATTGGTATTTTCTTAAATTTCATTGCACATTAGGAAAATATCAATTTAAATCTAAAAAACAACAAAAGATTATTAGACCATATCTATTCGAGGAATTTTAATGAAATAAAAATTTTTTTCTCGACTTCTGATATTATTGTTAAAGTTGGCATTGCCGCTATCTTCAAGGCTAAAAATCTGTGGTAATTTTAAAATTACCCGTCATAGCTGAAAATTTTATTTTTTCAATATACAAAGCAACATCCTTAATGGTCCATTTAAAATATTTAATATCTAATATATAAAAATGAATTTTTGTTCGCTCGTATCTTATGTGCTGTCGCACCGTTCATCCGATTGCGATAAAACTTTGTTAATTTATTGTTTGCATTTAGGCTTGCTCAAAAGTTAAAAGCTTAGTACAATTATTATACCTAATATATACAAACAATTTTCCCCCCTATTTGACGCGGTGTTGTACCGTTTATCCGGTGACAATAAAACTTTACCAACTTATTGCTTTGAACCTAGAAAATAAATGTTTTTCACATGGCCAGTTATATGTTGGATTCTCACGAGTTGGACAGTCAAGAAATTTGTTTTTGCTGAAGACGGGGGAAAAAATTGCTGATCCTAAAATATATTTAATAAATAAAGTGAAAATAAAAGAATAAATATTATTTATGCTTCTAATTTGTAAATCATTCAATTTCAATGTGTGTATTCATTATTGAGAAGAAAATAAATATTATCATTTTTTTTTTTTCATTTTATCATTCCTAGTTAAACAAGATAGCTATTTCAAACTTTAAACGATATTTACAAAATTATTTCTTCTGCGATAGCAACGCGCCAGGCATCTGCTAGTTATTAATATTAAATGACCCATTATAAAAAATAATCGCTTGCAATAAGTTAGATTCGATTGGAAATGCACATTTATCAAGACCATAAAGGAAATGGTTTTTGTTTTAAATTCATGTCTAGTTGTAGGAAGAATTGTGCGGTTAAGAATGATTCAGAGCAACATTAAGTTCAGGCCGGAAATGTTGTTGCTATCTGTTTAATTTTTCATCACGATAGTGTTTACACAAATACAAGACATTCTAAACTGGCTAATCAAATAAAAATTTCATAGTAATTTAATTTATAAGGTAAATAATAAAAAATTTTGTCCATAAATATTCAATTGTCAGTAATATATGTCTACCTCTGCAATTAACTAAGATTTAATACAACAGTTAAAAGGCGATCATAATACCACTTATTTCCAGCACAACGGTGACTGTGACCCAACCACAAAAGTTTAAAAGCCACGATTCTAAACAATTGACACGATTCTTTGAAATAAGTGACAGTGAATAAGTTGGGAAAATAACCACGAATTTTTAATGAATATGCGTTTCTTGAATGAGCAAGACAAATATTTAATCTTTGAACAAACGAAATTTTTTGATACATTTAGGAGGGCAATTATTTTTAAAATAAAAATCCATTCCGGATATTAACTACTTGATTAAGAAGAAGAGGGGGGACAGTTTAGTAACATTAATGCCCCATTTTAAAGAAACATTAGAGCCATTTTGAGACGGACTTAGGAGGTGAAGAAAAGTCATGTTTAGCAAGCTGATAGCTAAGCATGACTATAATCGTAGTATATTAGTACAGGAAAAGGTAAAATGTCGTCCTAGCCTATGATTATTACATTAACAATAAACAGAAAAATAGTGAAAAAATAAATAATCTATTTTATTGTTCTATATTTACAGAGAAATCATATTAATATCCTAAACATGCCCAAGTACATTTCTTCCTTAACAGATAAGCAGAAGTGTTTGGTAAGAATTAAGGTTTCCAATTAATATGAAAAAAATCTTTGATTTTAATAAAATATACGATATGTTATGATTTCTTAAACAGTCAGTTTGTAAAAATTTTCATAGTTTCTTCAGTGTTATATAACTTCAATTTAGCTTAACTCAAAATATTTCATTAAAATTTATTGGTTCTTATTTCAGTTTAGTTCAAGCTTAAGTTTTTTTTTTTAAATTTATAATTAGCAAACTGCTTTTGTTTTGTCCACACAACTTTCAGCTCACAACTTCACTCTAGATTGTATAATTTCATGCTATATATTATATATAATAAGTTTTTACAAAAACTAGATCTTATATATATTTTCACAAATACTTAAAAAGCAGATCTAAAACATAATAGCATAGCATAATCATTTTTTAGGATAGTTTAACCTCTCTTTACAATATTTCTTTTGTCTTTTTATTATTCCAACTTATTTTATCCTCATATTACTTTTTTTAATAAGTGCTGCCAGCTGCCCAACGATAACAAACATAAGAATATACATTTTAAACACATTCAACATAAATGCTTATAAAACTGAGTAGTTAAAAACAATTAAAATGTATTAAACATACATGAAAATAATTTTAAAAAAATATCGAAAATAGACTATAATTATTTTTATTGGAAACTAGATTTTTAAATGTCACAAAAAGGATTTTTGCACAATTATACACTTCCAATTTACTGGGAAAACAATGATATATTGATTAACTTGTAATTAAATATTTAATTTCTTTTTTTTAATGATTCCTATGACTTAGGATGTACTATGTGCCTTATTTGGTAGTTCTAAATTTAAATATCTATTTAATTATATTACACATTCCAATAAATCTTTTAAAATTTTCGTAAAAATGTTAACAATTTATTAATATTTTTATTTCGTGAATACGCATTTTTATTCATCTATTATTTACATTTGAATAAGATATCGAAGCTGATGTTCGGTTTTATAAATTATCTAATAATAAATAATCGCAATGAAACACTCACCGGTAAATGATTTATACAGGATAAAGAATTGATATTATCTTGATATATTTATCAATTATAGAAGTATTGGCATCCAATATTATATATATATCTTCCTGCCATCTGCCTAGCGATATAGGCAGCTGCCTATTTTGCCTAACTGAAAATCCATAATTGAATAAATAATAAAGAGGGAGCCAGCAGATATATCAACCCTGCTGGTGTTTCTTTCAAAACTTTCTCGTCGAATCGCATTTTATTTTTAACGTACACTTTATGAGCATCTATCGATACCCCGTGTTATGTTAAACATACACTTTCTGAGCACCTATCGATACACCTTGTTATTGTTTTTCTTTCCCGAAGACAATAATTCTATTCGAGGAAAAAACTGCCAGAAATTTTTCCACTCGCAATCAACCTGTACAGATAAATGCTCATTAATAATTAATGAGCGATCAGTAGCGTTTTACTAGCCTTTTTTTCTTTTAATCGCTTTTCGTTCTTCGAAAGTGAACAAAAACTCTCAACATCTTCCCGATCGGTTGCAGAAAAGCGAAGATGGCGTTTTAATTGGCGTCTTTCGAGTTTTGTTTGTTAATGAGCCCTTGAGTACTTTTTTTGTGACAGAGAGAAATGGCCGCTGATAAAAACACTGATGCCGTGAAATTAAACTGGTCTTTTCTTTGCCTGCTGCTTTCTCTTGTGAGATGGAGTCGATGAGAAAAACTTTCCCATGATGCGATTACTTTCCTCTACGCCGAAGACGTCCGTTTGCCTCATCAAGTTGAATAGAAATATTTAACAGCCTGTAGCAGATTTTCTAATAAGCAGCGGTCTAGACACACTAAGCAGAAAGAGTGCCACAAGTAGAGCAATTAAAAGAATTGCTTTGTTATTTACCAAACAGAAATATTTGTAAATAAAAATTATTAATAATCGGAAATTTCAAGTTATCATGAACATTATTATCTATAAGTCATTATTTGCATCAATTAATTTTTAAGTAGCTAGTTTAAACCTATTACAATCATAAGACTTCTCTATCGGTCTTACCCCTCCCCCCTTCCATCTCTCTATATACATAAAGAAAAATTTTTAAAAAGTTTCGTTTTCAATTTTTCTAGCTGTTTCTAAGTTTGGAGTATGACCAATTTTGAGACGGACAACAAACACACAGAAATTGTTTTTTAAAACTGGATAACGAATTAAATTAAGTCAATTCGGAAGAATTCAGAGAGTGAAAAATTTGGAAATTAAGCTGTGACTTTAATTGGCGATAAATCGTCAAATGCAACAATCTTCTGCATTATTTTCTAATAACTTAAAAGCGATAAATTGTCAATTTGTTGTCTATGCATTTTCAGGTTTCAAAAACCATAAACCAAGGCAACATCATGTTCTCACATGATAAAAATACAAATTCGTTGACAGACAAATGATTAGGGCTGTAGAGAGCAAGATTTTTTTTAATAATTTCACTATGAGGTAGGTGAAAATAACGGACGCGTTTCAGAAACGGTTATTTTATTATTTTCTGAGATCCACATTTCACGAAACAAAACGAACACGAATTTTAACGTTTTTTGCGGTAATTTCTAAAATTATTAAAATACAAATAATTTTGCACTATCTTAATTTTCAAAAAGATATCCTTTCAACTATATTAACGATTTTATCACAAATATATTTTCTAATTTAAATGAATTTTGAAAAAAAATATTTTAATGCCATTTTCCAAAATTAAACATGAGAATTTCGAACGAATATTAAACGAATCCCGAGATTTTATAGAGTTTCTTTTTATCATAATTCTGAAAGAGCACCAAGCTTTATAATTTTAAAAGAATACACAAATCTAATATATAAAAAAGTATAATATAATATATTTCTATGTCTAATATATAAAAAAGGACTATTTGTTTGTTCGTATTTTATATACTGTGGGACCGTTCATTCTATTCGATAAAACAATGCCAAATTGCAATTAATATTGACTGATTGCAGTTAATATTTTTTCGACGGCAGCAACGCGCCAGGTACAAGCTAGTTATAATATATCTAGCATACAAAAAAATCTCAAACATGAAAATACTTTGCTGAGGAAGTCATTAAGAATAAGCTGCATAAAATATTTTAATTGAAAATTTAAATAACCATCAATCATTAGGAAACCAGCCGGTTGCCGAAGTTCGCTAGTGATTTAATTATTTCTAACGTAAGGCTTAATCAAGATTTTGAAGTGACATTTTTTAAAATCTTTTCTTTCCTTCCTTTCTTTTCTTGCAAATTATGGGAGGATAAATATACATTCAAGGTCTTGCGGGACCCACGTAAAATTGACTAGCAACCTACTGTTGGGGAATCATTCATACACTAGTTGAAATATGAATATCTAGTGATTAAAATCAAAGAAATAGATTTCCAGGAAAAACAACTTTCTTTTACTACTTTTCAATTTAAATTTGTTACATATTTAATCCTAAATAAAATTTAATGACAATATTTTTCAAAAAAAGAAAAAAAAATATTTCAGAAGTGGAACAATCTCAAACTGATAATTCGATTTCGAAAACATTCCAGAACAGCCAGTTCGAATTCAATCAAACTCAATTAAAAATCGACTGCTCCAGTAGAAACTGGAATTGAGAGAGTTAACGCTTCCAAGACTTGCTTTTCCAGGCTATTACGATAACAACATAATTGATATTAATGCCATAAGCGCAATTATTTTTGAAACTTTTCTTCCATACAGAACCGAAAACACATAACAAACAAAGTTTCGTTTCGGAACAAATAAAGTTTAATAACTGACCCACACAAGGAATCAATGGGCTATTAAATACATTTCTTTTTAATAACCTCTCAACGCTTTGAATAGGCGTCAACTCAAATCAATGTAAAATAAGCTGCGTTTAAAAACAGCAATGAAAAGATATCACTCAAAAGAATAAGGGCGGCATTATGAAGGTAATAAAAAAAACTCGATTCAAAATATTTTCAATGAAAAGGGATTACGTTTCAGTTACCCCAGGGTAGGCGAGAACATTCATTCACAAAGTTAAACGGCTTGCAATTAAAAATGGAGAATACAAGGTACCTTTTTCCCACAATTAAAGGAAGACTCTTTGATAGGCTTGAAAGAAGTGGAGGCAGTTTATACGCAGAATAAATTCATCCAGTTCAAAGTTCACGAGGAAGTCGGCGGGGATACGTCCAATATTTAAATTTGTATTGCACTCTGATAAAAGAAGTGTCATTTTGGTAAAAGTCGACAATGGCGACAGCTTAACAAAGTGGTTTTTTCCGTCTGGACAACTTAGTATAAATCTGATACATTTGAAGATAAAAAGGATGAAGCGTGGGAGAGGGTTAGGTCAGACAAGTAATACTTCAAAACAAACAAGCATAAGAAGTGAATGATCTGGAAACATAGGTTTGTTCTTTTTGGTTTTCTGCTGCTTCGCTTATGTGATTAGAACCATAAAAATTAAAATCCAGTTTCGTATCGATGCATAAAAAGCTGTCAGATTCTTTGATTTAAGCAGAAGTAATCCAATTCAATACATTGTTCCATATAAAACTAGTTTCACACAGTAAATAGTAATTTTAAGAATGAATGATTAAATAAAATCTAAGAATGATAGTGGAAAATAAAGGAATTATGAAATTTTTAAATACAGGTTAAAAAACTAAAATGAACAGATTACACAGTTTTTTTTCTTTGAAACCTGATAATTTTTTTAAATTTAAATTCCGAAAAAAATAAATGGAAGCCGCATTTATAATATATATATATATATATATATCCTTTTTTACTATTTTTTTAAAGTTTTAAAATTTATATTTCCGACAATAATTGGTACATTGTGGGGTACATCATTAAAAAAAAAGTGAAAAATATATTAACAGTGGTTTTTTATAATAGTAAGCAAATATGATAAAAAATTATTAAAAATTAATCGTCTGGAAAAAGAATTAAAAACACAAATTCGATTTTCTGGCTCTTGTATATTAACCATACGACAGTAATTAACATAGATCGAGAAGTGAGTTAAGGGGGGAAAAATAGATTCATAAGAAAGAAGTTCATGCGTAATTATTGTTCACTAAGGCCATGCATTTATAATACACAAATGTCGGTTTCTCGAATCACAACTAAGTATGGGACTTTGAAAATACAAGGCGAGTACAAATGATGGACCCGATTCTCAAAAAAGTCATTTTCGAAATTATTATATACGTATATTATAATATGTAACGCATGAATTTAAGAAGAAACATATTAAGTTTTGTTCAGTTACAAGCGTTCAATGTGTGACTCTTTTATTTCACAGCATACGTTCAGTCTGTAATACAGTTCGTTCCCAACAATTTGTAACATCACTCTGACAATGGTTTTGAAATGCTGCACAAATGCGCCCTTTAAGTTCTGGATTTTCTGTGTGTATGTGTGTGCGTGGTTATGTCAAAAACATTGCTTATGCACCAACAACGCCGAAAACACTACCAGAAAAAGAACACATATGTACAGCATTCAGAGCCATTGGCAGAATAATGCTACAAAATGTTTGGAACGAACTGGATTCTAGATTGGGCATATACCGTGTAATAAGGCAGTCACACATGGAATGTTTGTAACTGAAAAAAACTTGGTATGTTCCTCTTTAAATTCATGCAGCACTTATTGTAATATGTGCAATAGTTTCGAAGATATGATTCTTTTAGATTCGGGTCCATCATTTGTACTCAACCTGTATAAATCTGAGGACTAGTGATATTCGAAGGCTAGCCCAAGGATCAGAATTTTAATGGAGATTGGAGAGGGAGGGTTGAGAATAACACCTTCATCACGAAATATCCGATAAAGTTTGTGGAAGATCTCTTTCACTGGTATTCCATTCAATATAAACCGAATCTTTTATCTGATAAAATAAAATTTACGCAAAACTTTTATCATTCAAAGAAATCAAGCATGATAAAGTCAACTTTGTGACATCCAATTTCATCGACCGGAAACGATCATTCTAGTTTTCAATCTAGATTTATCAGCTATCGCCACTCAAATTAAGGTCAATCCCTCTGTCGAGACAAGCCTTTCAGCACTGCCCAAAAATTCTCCAGAATCCAGAGGAGAGAGAAAACAGAGCGCGCTTTTTACACGTGGCCGAAATCCAGAGTATTTATAAACAAGTCGCGACGTGTGGGATCAAGAAAAACAATGCAAACAAAACACTCCCTGATGTGGATGAATCAGCCAGCGGACCTTGGGCGCCGGTCCTCATCATCAACTCAGAAGGCCTTTTCGTGAACTCCGGGCCATCCATTCATTACGAGGCGATAAGTGACGATTACCTCATGAGCAAGATGCTCCATTAAAGATAGATGAACAAATGAATGACAGGCAGTTGCTGTCACACAGAGGATGACATTTCATCAAGAGTGATTTCAAACACAAATATTAGTGAAACAAAATGATTTATCAAACATTTCTATTCAACTTTTTGAATTTAACCATTTTAATTCAACTTTTAAAACACATTCTGATAATTTACGTCCATTTAATCTATGTTACCTCATTAAACACAAATACGTAACAATCTACAGATTGAAAACCTAATAAAATTTAGTATTCAGTTCAAAGTTAATAGATTCCAATACACACTCAGTCAATTATAGTAATTTAATTCAGGATGCTTTGATTTAATATTTTGAATTTTCAGACATCATTTAGGTATTTTGTTAAAATTAAAACTCTTAAAAAAAACTAATAAATTTCAGTACAGAATCTAACGAAGCTTAGTTATTTAATTCAAAGTTAACAGGAAAAGAGAATGTTCACTCAAGTGACATCCAAAAAACTTTCTAAGCAATACATTTTGTTTAAAGTATATTATTCTTTCGCACGCACTAAAAATTTGACAAAATTTGCAGCTTTCTATTGTTATTATTATTAATTGAAACAGTTCATGGTGACCTGCGTGTAAGTATTAAGTATGTCAAGTTAAATTTCAATAAAAGGAGGAATGAACTCATTTTGTCATATTAAACTTTAATTAATTAAAAAATAAATACGTGACTTTAATGCAATTTTTATTGTGAGCCAACCTGATGTAGTTTTTGATAAAAGAACGATTGTGCCTGAAAAATAGCTTGGAAAATAAACTAAGATTTGAAGCATTCTAAAATATTTCAGTTAAAAAGCATGCGAAGATATCCGATTTCCTGTGCTTGGATTTCATTTTAACAAAATCAAACTGAAGTTCATTAATTACAGGGATTGTTTTTCTAATAGCTGTTTTCACCAAATGCATTTTTAATTAATTTATTCAGATATTTTAATGCAAAGAATCGATACTGCATAATATAAGAAGTATAATATAAGACACACTTCCTAATAAATTCTTTTCAGGCTTGATTTTAAATTCAAACATTTATATCGATATAAAAAAGGGGGCGATTCTTTGATTATCAAAATGCATCAAATCAATTTCAGTTTGATAGTCACAATTTGATAGATTTCATATTTCCATTGTTTCATAGATTGACAAATATATGCACAATATGGTAACTAACTAACAGGCAAAATAAATACCAATAAAAACCAACATTTCCACAAGAAATATTGTTTAATGATTTTAATTAATTTACAATTTTGCAAAAGACGATTTATGTATCTATTACTTATATTATACTTTCCAGATCAGAAATTTCATATGTTAAACGGTACTTTGGTTGCTAATTCTGTTAAGCATTGATTCGATGTCAAAAAAAAAAAAAAAGAGTGAGAGAAAGAGAGAGAGAACTTGAAAAAAACCCAGACTTTTAAAAAGAAAAGGGGGGGAGTGGGAGTGGTGGGAGAATAGGCTATTAAACATCAGATGTAACCATGCTTTTTCGAAGATAATTTCATATTTTTGTATACATTTAATAATAACTTAGGAGTAAATATTCCAAATTATACATTTTAAAAAAATTTAGAAATTGAAATAAAAATTATGTATAGATTTGATCCATAATATATCTATCTAAATAACGTCATATTATATATAAGGCTTGATTACAAAAAAATTAAGTCAATTTGATTGAATATACCAATGTGGAATATCTTATTTCCTCATAAATACATTTTGATAATTTACAGATGGAAATTATTCCAAAGGCACTACTCCAAATTAATTACTGTTAAGTTTTTCAGTAAAGCCCCCATTCCGTTAACTCAGAGGAAAAGAAAATTTATATTTAGGACGTAATTTCATCATAAATATAGACCGAAAACCGCAAATTTCGAATAATGATTTATTAAAAGCAATCTCTTTTTGGAACGGAAGGAACTGAATCATACAGGAACTGAGTTGATCATGCTTCCAATTGGTTTATTAATACAATTATGAATATCCGAAATTTTCATTTTCACACACAAAAAAGATATGTCTTCAATATGTAAACATTTGAGAATAAAAATGAAGCTGAATCAATATCTGCAAAATAAAATGGGCATTGTACATTGGCAATTTGAAAAATAATTAGAAACTTTTCCCATTTAATATTTCATATGATTTTCGAAAATAACAAAAAATAATAAAACCATACAACATTTTTATTTTAGTTACTTTTTACTAAATAAATATAAAAAAAATTTGATTAAATATCAAAAATTTATTGATTTTTGCATGAATTGAACTCGCAGTCTTCACCTTCATGGGAAAAATACCGAGATCCTTGTATTTTACCAATAGAGCTACAGCTTGTTGATTTCACTTTTCATTACAAATTGCTAAAACTTTATTGACAGTATTAAAATTTAATGAATAAATTAACATTTGAAAAAACTGTATTAACATCAAGTGTCATTCACTACCAGTTAAAAAAAAATGCC
>JAPMOQ010025070.1:1667266-1693454 GCA_026543055.1 Argiope trifasciata | reverse complement strand
ATATATATAGGAAGAATGTGAACAAGTAGCAATAATTGAAAAAAGAAGCAATAATTTAATGAAAATCATTAACAGAGATGCCCTTAAATCTGATCTGAAATGGAAGAAAGACCCACTGATGTAGAAGAAAGTCAATCTGAAATTCCCAATATGAATGTTACATATTTACTTTTATGGACAGGAAGAGAATAGTTCCAAATTCAGAACAGTCAAAAAAGTGAACCCCCTAAGGGCATACAAGGTTAGATAATCGTACCTCTGTGACATTTAGGGTCTTGAACTTAATGCCTCGAGTGAAATAAAGACAAAGGCTGTCTCCGCCGTCAGCCCCACACCTCTGTCACCTACGACGTGCCAGGGCGATGAGCCATCTTTACCGGAAAGGATGCCCAACCTATCTTCGTGAATCTGGTAGCCTCCGATGTGAGTGACCTCAATGAGAAGGGGGGGGGGGAGAGAAGAAATCGCACGGCCACTTACTCATTTTCAGAGTAGAAGAAAACTAGTCTGCTGGACGATGCGGAATGTCGATAACGGGCCATTAAGAGGGAGAACGGCATTCGAATGGGGATGAGCGAAAGGGGTGCACACGCGATAGTCCAACCTGTAGTCATTAAGAAAGCATCAAGGTCAATAACACATTAGCTAGTGCTAATAGAGACACTTGGATACGCCTTTTCCGGCCACGGTGGCGTGTGGCACACACTTTCTATTGATCGATTCTTTGCAAATGCATGCAAACAATAAACACCCTTTCAAACGGTTAAGTTAGACAAGTGGTACAAGCCAGCCAAAGTGACATCAAAACAGAAACGAAACCTGATCTGATAGAAGGAAAAAAAAATTACCATTCCTCTGAGAAAATAATACATTCAAAGTGTAAATATAACGAAATATTATTTTTTTTCTTCTTATTGACAGTTTGCAAAAGGTGTTGACTTTTACAGCACCTACTCTTGGAAATGACAGAGGTTATTCAGTTAGTGAAAGAGCATCCATTGCAAAGGCAGTTAGTTATGTTTCCTACTTGCAGCCAGTAATGCCTGACTAAATGTTTTACAAGAGAACGGGCTTTTATTCGTGGTTTCATTGAAATGTCCAATAATTCGATAACTAGATAAAGTAAGTAGTTTTTGCAGAAAAGCAGATGATACTATACTTTCATAATTAAAATAATAATTTCCTTTTATATTTTATTTACTAATTTTTAAAATTGATTTTGGCTAGGGAAAAAAAGCACTTTTTTTTCATACCTAAAATTGCGAGCATAGTTTTTCAAAAATTATAGAATTTATCGAAATGTCCTTTGCAAATCTAACAGACCATGACTACCAAAAGGTTCAAAAAGAGCAATATCGGAAGAAAAGGCTTTCATAAGATGAGGTTGGTGGAAAACCAACTGATAATAATAAATCATAAATCAAATTATGAAAATAATGGTATTGTAACATTTTTGTTCATAATTCGGTGTTTCCCTGCTTATAGAATCCATTATACCAGAAACATACGACATTGAACAATTTTAATTGGACACTACCCAGTGCAAGGGAGAAGGGCCAAAGGAAACAAACTTTAAAAGAATAAGAACTGTTTAAATGCATACTCCTTGAACAAACTTTTACAAACGAGAACACTGTTTTAACAAGAGTTTTAAAAAAAAACTAATATTAAGGCAGTGCTTCCTCTCTTGATGCAACTTGAAATATTTATGTATCCGTTTTTTGCCAGCAACTACAAGTGTATACGTGTGGTGGTGACGATTACTTCGGGAATACCCATGAAAAGAGAACAAAAATATATCACAAGAAGTTTGCCAGAACGTCCAATGAATCATGGAATAGAAAAAAAGAATGAACTCCAAAATATAAACACAGCCACGTGGAACATCCGCAAACATGATGTTGGAGCGACGAAACAGTGGATGGGGACCATCCACTTACATCAGAAAAACAGCATCGTTACATCCAAAAATGAATTAAGTACGCTGTTTATGTTAACTCAGCTTATATCTACATCAATTTATTATTACATCAATAAAAATCAAACTGACCATCCAAAACTATTTTTATATCTAAATAAAACGAGCTAAGCCAAGTTAAATTTATCAAAAATTTCTACATTTACGAATTTATAACACATTTATTTTGAAACAGTAACAGAAATTAATGACATAAGATTCAAATTACGTCTATTGCCATTTCTTTTAAGATTAACTTCGATTAAAAATCCTTTCGAAATGACCAATCACTGAAATTATAGCGTTTTACTTTATTCCAACCAATCACAGAAATTATTGCTTTTTACTTTGTTCCAATGATCTCTTTGGCAATTTTTTCACACGCAATAATTAGTAATACGTAGAATAAACTACATGATTGCAATAAAGAAGGTCCAGATAATATCTTCAGATTCTGACATTTTTAAACTTTAACACATCGATCAAATTCGTATTTCTTACTTGACTATATAATCACCATTCCTGGATACCAAAAACGTTATTTCCGAAGTACCAACAATCATCGTGTATGTGAGACTGATACACACTGTATATTCTCGAGAATCAAAAGAATGAAAAGAAAATAATTAAATCGAGAATGTAAACATAGGGCGTAAATCATCCCCACATAATTCCAAATTTAAAAAGTCTTACAATTTTACATTATAGCTGTATTAATCTTTCATTTGCCGTATCCATGTGCGGCATCAAAGGTGCTTTAATTCGATGTATAAATTGAACCTAATCCACAAACTGAGAGCAAGTATTCAATGGATTCTTAATCAATAATCAAACGAGTAAGATAAAACATTCCCGAAATTGGAAGATATTAATCTATTAGATAATGAAGAGGGGAAACACATAAAGCATTAAATCAAATATGTAATAAAAAGTTTCAGCTTTAAATCTTGTACGTAATATATACGTTGTTGTTGAAATCCATGGTATCTAAACGGTGCACATAAAAATAGACAAGTTTAATGGAATTTAGAAGCAACGAGTGTAATTCAGAACGGATAATGTCATTTTGAGAAGTGGTCAAATGACCAAAATAGCGCCAACACTGACACTCCTCTCCAATTTTTCACACATCAACATGAGACCATTTGACCCCAGTAGATTTCGAGTTCATTTGTGCACACAGTAGTCCTATAGTGGAATTTCGAAATAAAATAATTCCGCATATTAGGGTGAAATAAGAAGCAAAAGGATATCAGATGACCAAAACAGCAATTGAATGACGCATCTCTCCTCTCCAAATGTTCACATAATAGAATGGTAGCATTTAATATCCTAGCAGATTACAGTTCATTATGCGCAAATAGCGAGCTTTGATGGAATCCCGCACAGGAAAAAAGTGATACATCAGAATGAAATAAGAAGCAAAAAATATTAAATATTTATCTGAATTATAGTGTTTTCAAGATAACTATTTAAAAATTTTCTTGTTTTCTTTCCATTGAAAACTGACAGAAAAAAAAACATTTCTCCAGTCAGTTTTTGACAATGTATAGAGTAATAAAGTCTCATAGTAAAATCTAATTAAATTTCACTTCAGCTGAAACTTTTGTTTCTCAAACTGCGATCAAAATGACAAATGGCCATTGACCGGAAGTGCGAACTACAATGAACTCACTCCATTTGATCAAGTTCGCCGATTTCCGTTGGTTTTCAAAGGTCAACGCAAATGAAATTGATATAGCAACACATTTCATCTACTCAAAAATAGGAAAAGAAAGATGGCAAAATGAAAACCAGCGAACCGACACACACAAACAATATCGAGATAATTTAATAAGACGGATCCAAACAATAGACGAGTTGGCGTGAAATTTAACGCGAATTTAAAATAATCAATTTCCTCATAATTTTTAAAGCAGCAATGACTTTCAAACTATAGAAAAAGATAAATAAAAAAAGAGGCGACAGTAGGGCACAAAGGTTCGTTGTGCCATATCCGGTGATATAGTCGATAGGCATCGGTCAACTCGAGATGTCTGCAAGACCTTGACACAGAAGGAGTGAGAGGACGACCCCTCTATCTAGTAGCCAGCGATAATGTGCGGGGGAGTAGGAAATACGGAAAAGCAAGAGGGTGTGCAGCCAGCCGGATGCAAGAACGATGTCAGAACGCTTCCGCTGCTCTTAGAAGTCATCAAGTGAATAATCAGATTGAAATCAAGTTTCAAATTTCAGCAAGAAAATCGAGGATGAAACACTCTGTTCAAATGTCTTGTCAGAGATGTAACAGCAAGATTTTATGTAAAACTGTCGGTTTCAAATGAAAGAGCTCAAGGCTGTAGGATTATTATTATTTTGTAAATAATTTTGTCAAAATTATTCAAGTTTGGAATTAAAATTCTCAAGAATTCCAAATACTGTAACAGCATGATTTTATGTAAAACCGTTGGTTTCAAATGCAAGAGCTCAAGGTTGCAGGATTATTATTATTTTGTACATAATTTTGTTAAAATTATTCAATTTTGGAATTATAATTCTCAAGAATTCCAAATACGAATCCAGTTCAAAAGCTTCGAGAATAGCAATTCTCTGGAAGAATACGCGGTGATTTATTCTTAACCCTCTGGTTGATCATCCCGCGATTTCCACGGGCAACTCGTAGCAAAATCTACTCATCCCGCGATTTCCGCGAGCATGTGTGTTTCTTCCTTTATTGAGGAGCGCATCCCTTTTAACGATTGAAATAAATTATATACAGTATTAGACGCTTAGTTTACATTTTGACCACATATGTCGTTAGTAGTCCTCTAAATTGCGGCATTTAAAGACACGTGGTATTACCGCCCAAACTCAACTTTTGGACGCTTTTTGCTTACAGAAATTTCTGCTAGAAAACGTTCAGCGATTGATAGAGAATATTTCCTGATGATTTATCATATTTCAAAAATGATTTTAATTTTGATAGCGATAGTGATATTGATTTTTCGGATTGCTCCTCAATTAAAGATGACTGATCATGATGCAAAGCGTTAGGCGGAGGTGCAAAATTGATATGAAGAATATTCCACCTCCTTAAATTCTATACGTTTTAATTTTTATATTATGTAATAATAGAAATTAACTTTAATACAAACTGGTATTTATTTTTTTTAAATTTTGTTTTGATGATGGCATCTGAAATCGGGTTTTCTAGCAACTTACATGATATGAATTATATAAAATCATGATAAAAAAATATATAAAAAATATTTTTTAGAAAGAAAAATGCCTTTTTATATTCTACAATATATATAGTCTTAAAATATGCAAATAATAATAATAATAAAGCGATTTCAGTCCACATATTGAGCAGCCAGAGAGTTAACCAATTAACTGTCATTGACAAGTATACTCGTCATGGAAAAAGTACAATATTTATGAAGCCAACTCGAAAGCAAAGGAACAAATAACAGATTATTAATAATTATTATAAAAAACCCTGCATATACATGAATTATTTTTCTTAATGTATCGCTGTATAGTATAAGGCAACTATAAATTGTCTAATATTATTAAGTGGTGCATCTGGTATTAAAAACCGGGATGTGAATCCTTTTGTTTTCTTTTTACATGTTCTCAAGAGGCGTCATTCTTTCTGGCTCGTGTGCAAGATTCATCCAAAATGAGTTATAGGCTACGTACCAATACATTTCCCTTTATATTTTTGTATATATTCTGTTATCTGGCCAGGGATTCGTTTACAAAAATATCGAACTGTAATATTACGACTTACTCAAGGAAATTGCAACGGCGGGCGTACTTTGTAATTTAACAAGTAGAGTATTATGTATGTTAATTTATGCAAATAAATAAATGTGATTATTGAAATAAAAAATAAAAGTCATTTCATTGCAACACAATTTCCTATTACACGCACTCTATGCTTGGCGAGTATACTATTTTTTTTGCTAAATTTTTCCTAAGAGGTCGGAACAATTAATTGGATAAGTTTTGGCTTAACAAAGCCCATTCTCCCCTTCATTACACATAATCTTTACATTTGTTTGAAAAAGACCCTATTTGTGTATGGTTTTATAAATACCATCATTTTGTCACGCGTTGGCATAAATAATTGCAAAATATTCATGTCTATTGATTGATTAACCATGGTTATAAAGTAACTTTCATCAAATATTTGAAAATAACACAATTGAAAAAAGGTTATATAGAACAAAGGATAGCAGATTCTTCTCTCTCATGCTCATGAGGTTTACATATATCAAGGTGGGAAAAAAAAGAACAAAGAATTCACCTGAAAAGCTCAACCAGTTGTCAATCCCGTCTATAATCTCGAAAATTTATGATGTAGCCAAGGGACAAGTAATTGATTTCACCAAAAGAAGTGTCAGTCACTGGTATTATAAAAACAACAAAGAAAGATAAACGAAAATAAACATCTTACCACCCAAACAGATTTAAGCAACAAAACAAGTTCTTACAGAACACTGAACACAAAGCACCCTCCACATCTGTCCTTCAAACTAGAGAATGTCACCGAACTGGAACAAAATGCACGTCAGTATCGCACCGTTTTCATCGCTGGTGGTCCATAGAATGTCCGAGAGCAGACATCTTAAATTGTGACAGGATAATTAGACCTCCCATTTCCTTGACTTAACGTCCGGCTGCGAATTTGGGCATGTCCAGGTATTGTCTGCCAGACACAAATGACCACTGAGTAGTTTCTAATGATGCGTTGTAATTAAAGTTCCCCCTGTTTCAAGGTTCCACAGATGCTTATCTATGAAGAATAGCCCTTAACAATGAAATGCAAATTAGTAACCAGGACACTGATGAGACGGATCAGAAGTCACCTCCTGCTGATGTTTAGAAAATGGTTAAATCTTGTAAATAACATTTAAAATCATATGCACAGCAATACGTGAATTATGTTCTGGGTGCTTATGGGAATGCTTGAAATCAGAGCAGAGGAGATAAGTAGGATAAGTAGCTCTATAAGATCAGCAATTTAAGCTCTTTTCATCGCAATGCAGATGACTCAGGACCTTGCCCAATATACCTTTTACAATGAATAAGTTACAAATACAATTCAACAATCCAAAAGATTCAAGGGTGCAAATGGTGAAGCGAAAGGAAATAATAACGTTACTATAAACTAATACAATAAAATAAACAATAATAATCTTATTTCAGAAATCAACAAGAGGAATAATTAAACAACATTGCCCAACTGCTTGGTCTCTTTATATGAAGATATTTTATTTTATACTTATTATTTTCAAAAAAATTAAGTATAAAATTTTTATAAAGAGATTTTTTAATAAAAGTTTTTATTATTTTTCAAAAAGTTCAAAACGGCACATTTTGAAAACAAAACTACAAATCAATTGCGATTTCAGAAATTCCATTTCAAACCTTTTAAATGTGTATCTCAATCTTGGCAATCATCTCTCAAGATCAAATCTTTAATGATTCATTTTCATAATATCAAAGAGAACTGCATACAGAATTCCATAAATTGCAATATAAATTATTTAAAATGACTCTTCTTGTAATTGCTACGATTTTAAAAAACTGAAAATTTCAAGGGGGCTAAAGTAATCGTCAAGTATTCACAAAAACTTTATGCTGAAAAAATTAACTGGAATAAAAATAAATTATTAATTCATTAAAATTAGTATTATTAATAATAATAATAAAATTATTTTTTAAAGAATGGTACATACATATAAAGTAGTACAATTGTGAAAAAATTCAACTTCGTGATTTTGATAAGATTTCCATAAAGGGCACGACTAACTTGCCTTCGTTTCAGTCTATTCTGTACAAATTTTGCAATCGGATAACAAGATAAACTTGAAACTTTACGCATAGCAGAGTGGTGGATGACAATGCAATATTAATTCGCTTCCTTCTCAGTTCTATTTTCTTCTCAATTCAGACAAATTTTGTCATCGGGAAATTAGTTTAAAATCGAATACATGTTTTTACACACACAAAACAATGACAAAACAGAAAATATAATAATTCTTATATAGAAAGAAAATATAATAATTATTCTATAATAATTCTTTTTTAATACATCACGTTTTAAAAAACCTAAAGAATTTAAAACAATTTCTCATAAACTCATACAAAAGTTTAATGTAAATTATCTAGAAAATTTGTGATTATGAATTTTAAAAATTCACGATTGCAAATTTTCAAGACAATCTATATAGGATTAGGAGAAATTATTATATGTTTTTTAGTTCGTTTTAAAAACATGAAACTTTAAAAATCTTTTATATAAATAATTATTTGGAACAGTGCTTTATATCCGTGAAAATAATAACTCTAAAATAGATGGAATATGGTTATGATTTTTACATTTAAACTGTAACAAATTTGAAATTTTTTCAAAAGGTAGAGGTGTATGTTCCAACAAAAAATTACTTTTTCAAATTGAAATCGCAATAAATAACTAATAAAAATAGATCCATTTGTAAAAAACGAATCTATTTATATTCACAGAGGAATAAAACTTAAAAACATTTTAGTATTTTAATTTATATGTAAGCGGCTATTCAGATTTAAAAAAAAAAATGCATTTTGAATTTCAAATTTATGTACATGGTATGCTAATCCTACAAATGAACCATTCATAGATTACATTCAGAACGTTTATATAGGTTAGAAAACAAATATTTTCACTAAATAGCGGTTAAATAGCAAGAAAATAGGGCAACTATTAAAATGGCATAGCCAAAATAATAATTGTTTAAAACTTCTAAAAGCACACAAACAATTCTTTTACTTTTGGTAAAGTTTCTGAAATTACTGCTAGTAACTATTAAAATAACAAAAATCAACTGTTGAAAAACCGTCACAGAGAAATGTAATTTTGAATAATTTTTAAGATCCTCATATTATATTCGGCCTTTTGTTATGAGAAAGTCAAAGCAAATACCCTTAATTTTCTTACAGCAGACTGAAGTAATTAGAAGTACAAGGCTGATAGGTGATTGCTTTGTGATATGACTAAAATGAAGAGCTATAGATTATTGAAGCTCAATAAAATATTGTATAAATATTACTTAATTTTTTCAGTAGTTTTTATGATGTTTTAAAGTATCCGATCAGGTTGAAAGCATGAATTTGATTGAAAACTCGCATTTTTATTTATTTGCGGGTTTTGAAAAATGGGTGCGTTTCTGTTTCCAATGATTTCTTTCTTTTGTCACTGTACCAGTTAGAAACCAAGTTATAGCAAACTATTGACAAGCAAGTGATATTTATTTACAAGCATTTAAAAAACTTTAAATGCATTTTCTGAATAACTTTTTTTTCTCATAATTTTATCGCACGAACATCGTCAAATCTATACAAAAAAAAAAAAAAAAAAAAAAAAATCCAACATTTTACAGATAGTTACATATATTTCATACAATTATATTTTTTATAATAATTTTTATATAATAGTTAGATTTTTAAGATATGTTACACATGTAATATAGCAAATTGTTCTTTAATAAAATATTTTTTCTTCTTCTTTAGAGCAATTCTAGTTTTATGCTTGCTTACATGCTATTTCAATGTTTTTTCTTAAAAAGCTACATACATATTTGAATAATTTCATTGTTATTCATTATTTAATCCTTATATTAATAAAAAAAAACATTATATAAACACTTTTTTTTAAATCTCCGCCGAACTTAGTCAGATATTTAAATATATGTTGATCGGCTATCAAATTTGTCTATGTTATAGTTGACTATATATGTGAGTATAGTAAAAAGTGCATATTTTTTTCCAGCTTTAAGCTTATGATATGCCAGGCCTGCTTATGCATAATGCTGAAGATTATAATATCACAGTGAAAATCTTTACGAATGATATGCAGTGTGTCCTAATTTAACGCCAGCTTTTACAGGAAATGATATTTTCGCGGTCCTCTTTTATTCAAGGCCTTGTGTATTCGCACCTGGCATCCGCTCAGTTACGGTACTCATGTTGAGCACTTCAATCCCCGGCATTAACAATAAATGTAGGGAGTGTAACCGGTATTCATATCATTATAAGAAAAGCAATTTAAAAATACATATTTAACTTAAAATAATTTAAAAGTTCTTTATACTATTTAATGAAAAATTCAACTTTGTATTGAAACAATTTTTGTATTGAAAAGGAATTGTCTATTGCCACACATTCCCTAGGTCACTTAAGGAATGTGTGGTTTGGTGGCTACAGTGATCAAACGGTTTATGGGTTTCTACTGGTTATTAGTAAGTCTTGAATGCGTAATATAAATTTATTATTCTTATTTTTTAAAACTTTGAAAAATATTTATAATATTCTATAGTTACATTGATTTATTTCACACCTTATAATTCAAAAATAAAATGTTTCGTTAAAATATATATAGATTTTTTTGAAGTTTTAAATGCCGAGTTCACGCACTTAAGATTGTTGATTTAAGAAGGAAAAACCAATCGGCCGAAAACGGAATGTGTGTCTTGGTGGCTAGAACGCCAGAGTGGTTTAAAGATTTTTAGAAATAGTGAGAATAAACAAAAGAATGGGAAGTCGTGTTCTGTGCGGTTGCGATTTATTTTAACTTATCTATTTTATAATAATTTGGACAAAGCAATGAAACTGCACAACATTCATTTGATTTCTAACAAGTAATTTTAATTTTAAAAAATTAATTCAATTACCTCTAAGGTAAGTAAATAAAGGTAAGTAAAGGTAAATAAAATTTTTATTTTATTTACTTTTTATTAAATAATTATCAAAAAATAATTGATTTTCGCAAGAACTGAACTCGCATTCTTCGTCTTCACGTGAAACATACTGAAACCCTTGCATTTTACCAATTGAGCTGCAGCTAGTTGATCTCAATTTTGATTACAAACTGTCAAAACTCTATTTTGAATATTAAATATTAATTACATTTAATTAATGAATTAATATTTAAAAAAAAAACCCTATTAACATTAAGCGTCATCCATTACAAGTTAAAATTTACACACACACACACACACACACACACACACACACACACACACACACATTATAGGGAGAGTGTGAATTAATAATAATTGAAAAAAAAATAGTGGCGACTATTGTATTAAAAAATACATACTGATAGCTGAAATAACGATCATAAATATTTTTTAAACAAATAATTTATCGTTTTCAGTCTTACTGAAAAATTCATCCACTATCCTTCCCTTGTTACTGAAAAGTAATGATTTCTATACTTTATCTAGCAATTCAAGTAAAGTAGAGACGGGAAAAAAAAAGTAAAGTACGTTACTCGTTATATTTCTTTAAGAAAATAAAGAAATTCGGCTCAGTCTCTCATCTTCCACAAAGAACCACGCTTCCTTTCTGATCTATCCTAATTTTGGTTCTTGTTATGGAACCTCGTGTTTACGTTTACTATCTTATTAAGTTCTACCCAAATGCCGGCCTGTTAAAATAAAATGCTGTTTTCCCAGACTTACCTCAAAGTAAATTTTCTACGCAAACGATTCTTTCAAAACACAATTTTTTTTTTCTTCCCTCCCCCTTCTTTCAGGCAAAACAAAACAAAAGTGCTCCACTGAACCAAATGGAAAATCTGCTGTGTGAGAAAAGTTAAAAAGTTCTCTACCGGAGGTCAGAGTTCTGGTGAAACAATATTGGATGGAAGGCACGCCGTGGAGGGTGTTCATTGAAAAGGCTGAATTCATTACGAGAAAGAAAAAAAGAAACTTGTTTACTCCTATGAACAGAAGGAAGCCGCCCTCTTGACAAAAAGATGCAACAGTCTACAAGAAGGGGCGTAGAGGACTTTTTTTTTTATCTCAGCCAGTAAACCGTGTCATAAAAATATACTACTGTATAATCCTTGTTGATAAATGAGAATAATAAAAAAAAGTCATCAATAATAAGGCAATTAGTAATTTTCCAAACATTACATGGGTAGTTGTTCAGGTCTTTAAATTCAGTTCAAAAGGGAAGAGAAAGCGTTTCTCCTTAGAAATTAAAAGAAAGAGTTTAAGAAAAAGACAATTTAAAGAAAAAAAATTGAAATGCAAAGCTAATATGGTACTTGTTATGCAATGAATTTTTAACCATACATTATTACAAAAAAATTAATTTGATGATTTTAGAAGCAAAATACTAATTAAAAGCAAAAAAATAATGTTAATATATTTGAAAAAGAAATAATCTTGCTTTTATTAATTACTCACTAAAGAAAAATTTTGTAATTAAATGTAATATCTGTATTAAATAAAAAAATTAACTGTAAAAATCAACCATATATTATAACAAAATTAATTTAATATTTTTGGATGCAAGATATTAGTTAAAGTATCTAAAACATATTAATATATTTGAAAAAAGGATAATCAATTCATTAAATTCATTAAATTTTGTAATTAAATGTAATGTGTATTAAATGAGAAATTAGCATTGAAAGATAATATCCCACTTGTTAAGCAATGAATTTTCAACAATACATTTAAAAAAAAACTATTTTGATGATTTTTGGATCCAAGATACTTGTTAAAAGCATTTAAAACAATACTAATATCTGCCTGAAATGAAGTAAACCAGTACAATGATTTCAAGTCTCATGTTTGAATTTGGTATCAAATATGAATTTTAGCATCTTACTAAAATTTCTTTGACATATTTGTTACATTTAGGTGAACAAAGAAAATCAAATCAAATGGCTTAACTGGATTAACAGATATGAAAAAATTTAGTTTAAAGTTAAAAAAGATTAAACTGTACACACTTGCTTTTTGCATATATCATTGATTAAATATTTTAACAACATTTGTAAATTTACTAGAAATGAAAATATTTATGCACCTATAATATTAGATTGAAAAATTATAAGTTAATACACTCAACTTAGAAATGCAATTTTAATCATTGTTATATAAACAGTGCATGGCAAAATTTAATATTATTTTTAGTATCTCATGTTTATCAAAGTTTAAACAGACTGAAGGAATAGATATAATACATAATTTTTGTTCAGTATCAAAATATATTGATACAAATTTAGACAAAGACTAAAGCAATAAACAGTGAATGCAGAAGAATCAATACATAATATTAGAAATTATTTTAATAAATTTGGAGAATGCTTGTTTTAAAATGGGGCAAAAAATAACTGACTTTTTTCTGTAATTACAGCAAATAGCAAAATGACTTAAATTTCTCATTCACATTCAAAATGCAATCTATTATATCTATGTCTTCTGTAGTATAGAATATTTAATATCTCTAGCTAAAAAAAAAAAAAAAAAAAGGCAAAAGTTCTTCACCATTTCCTAATCTATATTTAAAGAAATTATAATAATAAAGCAATCTGAAGAATTCATCTTAATATTTGTCACTCATTATGTAATGTTTACATCAAAATTTGGAATTTTATGTCGAGCATTTTGGTAAAAAAAAATTAATAACAAGCAGATAGAAATATTTGTTTTAACAAAATCAGGGAATTGATTATTAATTTCATATATAATAAACACATCTTCAGAAATATATGTCAAAAATTATATAGAGCAGTTTATTCTAAAGTGCATCAACAAATATGCTGGGCTAAAATTAGAATTTGTTTTAGATAAGTTTTTATAAATTAAATTCCCAGTCTTTTTTTTTTTTTTAAAAATCAATACTACTGTGGTAACTATTTAAATGAATCACAATACTCAAATAATTTCTAATTTTCAAAAATTCAATTTTTATATAAAATTGAAAGAACATTTCTTTGTAAATTAATTCATGTTTAAAGTACATCAAATTACATCATTCTCAATTCTATTCTGATGGCTTCATACTAATGTACTACTTATTATTTATTTAATAATTCTTTATATATTCTGCCAACTTATAAAAAAATTCCACAAAGAAATACTATTTTAGCATTTCATGCAATTGTATTTTCTGCTAATGAACAGGTTTGTATCTCTTACTTTATAGTATAAAAAATATAATTATACCTGCTGGCATTTTATTGGTTCAATAACATTAAAATAAATTTTTATATAGCAGAAGCAAATAAAGAATTTATCTTTCAATAATTTGGAAAAAATTTCAATTTAAAGAGAATCAGAGCTTTTATGGTAGATTTAAAATCAGTCAAATATATCAAATACATTCTGAAATGAGATTTATAAAAGTAAAATATTCAATTATATAATTCTTCAACTAAATATACAGCATTATCTTGGCAAATTAATAATAATACTTTGATTTCTTTTCATGCTATATATTATAAAACAATTTATATTTACACAACAAAACTCTGAAATTATATTAAAAAAGTTTATTTCAATATAATTTTTTTCTTAAATGTTATTTTTGTAAAAAAATTTCAATTCATTTTCAGATGGATGACTTCAAAACAGTAAATATACCACATGCAAAATAGAAATTATTATAAAACTTACATTTTAAGAAAATTTAAATTACTTTAATTTTATATTTTATTATATTATATATATATATAGTCATTATGCCCCTTTTCTGAATTTCAAAAATAAAATTGCATATAATTCAGTAATAATAATTTTCTTTGTGAAGCGAATATTTATCATTGATATTAATTCGTAAATCTAAGAAATTTCTTACTCACATCATATAATAATTTTTTATTTTTACAACATGTGATCCATATTTTTTATTTAAAAGCATTAATTAATAGTATAAATGAAAACACGTGCAAGCTGATTTGCACAAAAATTGCATTCGACTTTTGGAAATTTGACTTATCAATTGCATGTACAGAATAGAACAATCATCGAGAAAAATAACTGAAATAACAATAACATCAAAAAACCCCAACAAAGTGAGTGTATTTCCTGTCGAGCATACAAAAAATATTTCATTCATGGCAAATATTTTACGATAGATTAGCTCAGAAATAACTCACCGTCAATAGTAAAAGTACAAAACGATTAAAAATCAACTAAAAATCCAACACGTGATTATTCCATTAGCGATTATGGGGCGACAACAGACACTAAGCTCCTTCCACTAATCTCATATCCAACAGACTGAAACACAGGATTATTTCTGCCGCTGTGGCTTCAGCAACCACTCAAATTCCTCTGTTTGAAATAACCACTTCCGGCGACACTAGTGACAAATTGACGTTTACTCATTGTTGACAGCGGATCTGGAAAAAGGCAAAGCGTGCTGCCATCTATCGCATACTATGTAAGTAAATAGACATAATAGCTTAAAAGATAATATTTTGGTAGAAAGGGGAAATAAAACATTCAATTTAAATGATTAAATCACCGTATAGCGTTTCTATTTCAACACAATAAGTTTCTTAGTAAATGGAGATATAAATCAGATATAAAATTAAAAGGAAAAAAATATTCTAAGAACATCGAAGGACAATAAAATTTTAGGCTATATTTGGCTATCTTTATTTTATTTTTTAAATTTGCTCTAATTTTATAGGTGATAACTTTCGCATAATTAAGGAATTTATATCGCCGTACGAATATATGAATAAATTCAGTAGTTGAAACAATAACGAAATTATTATCGTGGTATGTACTTGAAAATATAATTTTTTTAATTAAATAAAACACTCAAAAATATTGATATCACTTTGCTTTATTTTAAAAAATAAAGCAAAATAGTTTATGCACCATAATATTGTTCCGAAGCTACTGAGGGGGAAAACCTACAAAACTTAATTAATTTTTAATTTCTTTTTTTAAACTTTAGAAATTTCATCTTATAATTATATATTAATGAAGAAATAAGCACATTCCAAATTCGATAGTTCTTGGCGGAACAGATGGCATAGTAAAGTATTCTGAATGATTTGTGTATCTTTTACAATTTATATATAGTATGCTAACCTATGAGTATTATCAAATTACAATAAACTGCAAATTACAACAAACTTTTAAACATGAAAAAAGTTAAAGATTGGATTATCCAACCATTGCCGGGTAGTAATTATTATCTCTTCATATTCATTTTCATTCTATATGGAAAAACCAGATCATAAGAACGATTTTTTAAATTAATATTTTGATTAAATATTGTGAACTGATTACGACAGAATGTAAAGTTTATTTGAAATTTCCAAATCAATTTACTTTTAATTTATTTTCAAAATAAACAAATAAATTACTATTATCTTTAAGAACTTTGGACACATGTGAAATCTTTATACTCAATTTCGAAAATGAGAGCTTTGAGGAAGGGTGAATAGATTATCGAGCACCACTTCAAAAATAATTAATGTAAATTTTTAATGCAAAATATGATGAAGGGGCAAAAAAAAAAAAAAAAAAAAAAAAAAAAAACACCATATTTTGTGCACCATTTACAATTAGTTATTCAAATGACAATGCCTGGGACTGAAAAAAAAAACTTATGTGTTGGACATATTAAAACTTACAATTTGGTTCTAATTTTCATCAAAATTTACGGATCCTTGTTCGAGTGTCATTCAAGAAACAGTTTAACAATAATTCCCTCTTAAATAAATCTTTAATTGTTTCTAAACAAGATATTAATTCAAGAATGAAATTACATAATATGTCACATAAATTTCTTTTGAACAATTACAACGAAAAATAATAAAAATATTAGAAAGTTCAGTCTGTTTTGAAAATATATATACATATATATAAATATAATAAAGTTGACTTTGTTTAAAAAAATAATAATAATTCAGTCTGTTTTGAAAATGAAATACTAAAATCAACTTCATTATTCGTATATTTATAATAAAGTTTCCAATTTATTATAAAACTGTATGGCTGAAACTCAGAAATTTTAAAAAGATTTTAACATAAATATTGTCAACAGAAGTATGATTTGCGGAAAAATTTATCACATTTTTTTTTGATATCATATAGCTAATAGTTAATAAAACTCATCCGTATTATTATGGGAAGCTGCGATAATTAACTTCAGAATATTAACCCTAAATAATAGAATTACGTTTTTAAGACCATAATTGTACTAAGGATCTACAAAAGTAAATGTTCGAAGTATAGATTAAAGTCTCGAGAATAAAACATCTATGCAAGTTCTCGTGTGTATGCTGTCTTCAGGGCACATTTGCAAAGTCCTTTCGTAATAGATTTATAATATAAATCTCCCAAAGAAAGATAATAAATATCGGTTTCGAAATATAAAAGTTATTGAAACACTGTCTCCTTACACAAGTTTTGGACAATTTAATGATTCCACTTCTCCGTTAGTTGTCTTTAAAAATATTATGCTGATTTATAAGCATGACTACTAGCTGGGCACGTCTGCCATGGATTCGTCCACGTTAGCACTAGAATCGTTCTTTGACTAAATACATACCACTATTCAATATCATTACTATATTTACTATTCTATTGCCTATGCGATTCCCCACCACCACCTTAAGTAGAATGCAAATCGTACAATTTTAAAGGACGTTTGTCCTGACAGATTTAACGTGCAAGAGACCCCCTCACACGACGGTTCTTCGGTAGAATCGAGTCTCAAACCTGAAACCCTCCGGTTCCGAATCCGAGACCTTACCACCAGGCCACCACAGCCCAATAAATCTTAGTACAGAGATTTGAAAATTAATGAGAGTTAATGTTGTACACTAATGTCTTCTTACAAAGTGATTGGATAGCTTTATGATCCTGTCTTTCCGTTTGTTGTTCTTTAAGACCTCGTGCTGAGTCAAAAGAGTGAACATACCGTTCTTCTCAATATCCTGAGATGACCACTTTTCAGTGATTCTTATCTCTTACGTGGTGAGACGCGGAAGGATACGAGTATTACTGAAATTTACTTTATTGTTAAATGTAAACATTTCTTCTTTCCTCCTAGCTCCCAACCATATTTTGTCGAATTAAACCCATCCTAATAAATGCGTGAAAGCGCGGAGGGTTTAGAATCCGTTGGCAAACAATACTTAATAAGGGTGGTTTAAGTCATATCAGCATATTAGTATAATAGGGGTTGATATTCCTGCATTATTAAAAAAAATAATAAGATAAATATCCTGGAGAAATATCCTATTTACTTCATTCTGAAGAGTCATTTTAATATAATGATCAGGTACATTAAAATAAATAATTTTTTTATTGACAGAAGAAAACTAGTGGCAGTGGTGTCCACAAATCTTTTTTGCTCTCTATCTAAGAAAAATGCTGTCTCTCTAGCAAAAAATTGTGGAAATTGGACAAGGCCGCGAATTTTTAACAAGGGTGGTTTAAGTCATATCAGCATATTAGTAATCCCTTAAGTGAACCACCTCATTACCATATTTACAATTATATCCCCCATGATATAGAATTTCAAAGAAGACTTAGCTATTTAAAAGTCCGGAAATTTCCTCATTTAATTTTCTCAGCATGGCGTCCATTTACTACATTTTCTCTGGTCACTGTTTTGTTTTCTTGATGGAAGCGGCAAACGACATTTGCATTTTCGCGGACACCTGCGGGGACGGAGTGATGGATCGAGATGATTTCCAAGAGAACCATTAGAGGAGGGAGATCCTGCTATTAGTAATCTAACCGACTTAGATGACCGGGTCATGGTCAGCAGAATCAACCAGAATTTGCATGGGTGACATTGATACACGTGTAATGACATGATTAATCAATACGCGATTTATGCAGCTTAAACTCATGGTTTCAAGCAAAATTACTGGCAGAGGAAAATGACAAAACCCTTTGGTGGATTGATATAAATATGAACTACATGACATGTTTACGGAAAACGAAGAAAAATGCGGAAAACTAGGTCCTTTTTTGGAATTATTATTATTACGTATGATATTATTATTTTCTTTATCATATACAGTACAAAATATATATGTTTATTATCAATAATACTTCAGCTTTGTGAATTTAGTAACTTTACTGACGCCTAACTTTGTGAATTTCATTAGAGATAATTCTTTGCAGAGCCTTCTGACCTCTCTTCTACAATCGTACCTACTACCACTCTTCAATAATAATCCTATCAAATAATAAAATATTATTGTTTTGGGATCCGCTGTCAATCCTATGTATGGCTCGATCAGGTGTTCTAACACACTGTTCCTGTTGGGAACCTATACTTTAAAGCGAAATTTCTTCAAATATGATTCAAGTTTGCAAACAGTGGAGGAATTGAGAATATTTTAACAATATCTACAATTATTTTTTAGAAAATTGGTGAGTAAAGATTGATAATCATTTAACTGTTTTATTTTCTTTAATATCTAATAAGATGACACTTTCTATTTTGGAAATTTTTTCTTGTTTTGAATAAAATAGAAATCCAGCGAATACTTGATTTATCTAAGCATTCTAAGTAATTTTAATACTGAATTAAAATCGTTATGAATGGTTTGTTTTTTTAGCTTGCAACTATCAAAATCCTATAAATCGATGCACGTGTGACAGGCAAAACAGTGAAGTGGTTAAAAAATGTTTTGCATTCTTTTAATAAATTTTTAAACAAAAGGCTCTAAATCCTTTTCCAGTCATATTTCGATATGAAATGAATTAATGCTCGGATTTCTTAATCTTTTGGTAACTTAAAATCGTCATAAAATATTTCCAAAAATATCGAGATCTGGGCCTTTTTTAGATTTGTCAATGAAAAATTTTAGAATTTTTCTTTAATAATGTAAGGTAGACGATATTGTAAATGATATTTTCCACATAATTCTGATTAAAATTTAGCATATAAAAGATAGGGTGAATTAAATTTTGCAAAATAATAATAATAATAATGAGCTGATTAGTTTAAGGAAACCAATTTTGCAATAAATTACAACATGTTTTCAATATATTTCAAGATAACTTAAAAACTTTGAATCGAACTTTGGAAAATTTAGGTGGATAAACAATTGATTTTTTTAACCTTTTTTTTTAAACAAGCATATCTGACACGTTGATTGTCGTGTGACTACCCTGTAGTTCACACCTACTAGTTATCTACTTGTACCCAACCATCTATCTAATCCGATGACTTTTCTTTTCTACATTTGATAGATAGTAAAGAAGAGATTATATGATTAGGAAGATGATCAGAATTCTAGGTGCGATTCTCAGCAGTGAACAAATTAAAGAGAATACGAAAAGGTTGAATTATAATCAGTGGCGTAGCGATAAAGTGAGAGACGAGATACTGATGCCCTGAGCTCCAATGTGCCATGGGAAGAGCATTGGGACAAAACATTAGTTAAGCATTTATACATTTTATGAAATGAAATATAATAGAAAAGCATAATAATAATAATATCATGCACCTAGTGCCATCTAAACTTTCGAAACAACTGGAAGAACTATGGGCTAAAATATTACACAGGGTGATTCAAAATGAATGTTGCGATTACAAACGGCTGTAACTATTTAATAAATAAGACTTTATTGACACAGAATGTAAATGAAACATCAAAATGTTTCATGCCCAAAACAATCTAATTTCTCAAAATACGCATTTGTAATGCGCTTGCGTCGGTGATTGCAGACATGCTTCAGATTGTATGGAGTGAAATGGACTACCGCCTTGATATTGTCTGTGTGACCAAGGGAAGTCGCATAGAATATCTACGATTTATGTATACAGAATTTTAAAGCTCCGTCTACATTATGTATTAATCTTATCGATAAATTATTTTTCATTAAATAGTTAGTCGTTTTTAATCGCTATACTCATTTTGAATTACCTCGTATTAAGCCATATACATTTGTTATCCTCCTTGCCACTGATGAATCATTACGCTAAGTGAGAGCGTTTTTCAATAATCACACATGCAAATTGCCGGAAAAATTTCCCCACAAAATTAGCACTTACAAACCGCTATCTTACACTTGGCCCATTTCTGGCTTTTAATACAAGAATTTGTCGGCATCAGATTATGCAACATTCAAGAGTTTAAATAGAATTAATCAATCTGAAACAGGATATATGCTATTTCGACAGACAATGACAACTGCAAATTCTCACTCCTACGTTGGACATGATGACGCACCTAACAAACCGTTTTCAAATAATTTGAAAAGTTTCAAGTCCCTATTCAACAAGTTAATTACCATTCCATTAAGAAAAGCATCTTCAACCTCCCCCCCCCCCAGAAAAAAGAATTGACCTTAACCAATTGCCGAGCAGAACAGGACAACGCAGAAAGACAAAAGGCGCGGAGCTCATCTTTTCCTATGAGAAACGGCCGCTTGAGACGTCCTGAGGAGGGTCAAGCCGAGGTTGTGGGCGCCCCACCTCCTCTCTTTTCGGGGTGAGGAATGCGCCCTCGCTCGCGTTTCTCACTCTTGGCATCACCTCACGTAGCACCCATGAGAAGGGTTTTCCGATCCAAGCTTTATTTATCGTCCTCGAAGGCGGAAGAGGTTCACTCGGAGGATGGGTGCAGCAGGTAGTGGGACATGAGTGGCGTTGTTTGTTGTCTAGTTTGCACAAACAATTTATATTTATGGGCTCATGGAAGACCATCCCATAATAATTTCATTCGATCATTATATAAGGTTTCTCTTATTAAGTTAATTTAACAAGTTAAGAATATTTGGTATGAAAATCATAATAAAATAAAACACATGCTGGGTCATCCGATAATAATATTGCTTTGAAAACACTGCGAAAGAATTTTTGAAAACTAAAAGAAATTAAATTATTCAATAAAACTGCAGGGTCGCGGTGGCATGGTGGTAAGGTCTCGACTTTGGAGAGGGAGAGTTTCAAGTTCCAGGCGTGTTTCCACCGAAGAACCGTCATGTAGGTGGATCTGGTGCACGTTAAATACGTCGGGGCCAAACGTTCTCCCGTTGGTGAGGTGCAAAAGTTTGAAGAGGAGGTACCAGCGCAGATGTCGTCTTCGGGATACGACCTAAGCTCAAAATTGCGAGGTCCGTCCCAAAATAACCTTATTGTTTCTTTAAAACGGGAAGCAAATATAACAAAACTAAACCCAATAAAATTGAAAGAAGATAACAAAAACTAAAATCGTAAAGCTTCGCCAATTTGTTGTTCAAAAACTGTTTTTTTTTTAATATGAAAATTTTGTTAATGAGGTACTATTTAATGTCACGTTTACAATAATATGCAAATTAAAATGAGGCTTCAAAGTCATAATGAAAGGCCATCTTCTTTTAAACTTCTTCTAAACCAAATCAGCATCATATTGAATGCATTTGATTATAATGAATTAATTTGATCATATGAAATAAATAAATCTACTACATTTCATGACTTTATAGTTTTATAAGCTAATCTATACTGATTCAAATAATTTTAAACACTCTCTTTAACTTAACAGATTATTCCAAATTATGATATGGAAGTGCTCGTTATTATGTAGTCACATTGAAAAGCTCCAGAACATCACGATGTTAGAAAATCTCTGTATTAATTGAAATATATATATTTTAAAAACAGGATGGTAATAGAATCACTTCTGTCAAGTAGTTAATTCGCAATGCCTATAAAAATATGATGTCCACCATAGAAATAGACTATAACTTTTGGTCGTCCACTCTGGTTCAATTTAGTCTTCAATTTCTGAGGCAACTTATTCGGCAAAGTTGTAGTTTCTTTATAACTTCTAGAGAAATAAGATATAGTTTCATTACATTCAGGACATCCCATAGAGCTGATATATAAATGGAGGGAGCTAGTTGCTTGTTTCCTCTCTAAACAATTGTACCCAACATGAGTCACATAACTCATGTTGGGAAATCGGAGCTCACGAACGTCTTTTTTGGTGCCATATCGCAAATCTTGGCATACTCAGAAACAGCACGCAACATTTTACGTCCCAGTATTGGGTCCGGTCGGTTTCCATTTCCGGTAAACACCTCCTAAACAGTTTTATTTTCTTTAAAAACCAAGCAAATTGGTTTCTTTGCATAAAAATAAACACACAGTTATTAATCGGTCAATAGTGTTTATTTAAACACTTATATTGGCGAGAAAATATCAAGCCAAGCACTTGCAACACATTCGAGATTAAAATAAAGCAAGTAGCAAAATATTATGCACTTACATCCGTTTAAATGAAGGTTAATAACATGTTTAATAAATTCAATACAATAAATAAACCCAACTTTGAAATATTATTCAGTTATAACACCAAAATCACTGAGTGATCGACGTTACGATAATTTTAAATTGACTTAAAATGGATATAAACAGAATATGTTGACTGTAAATACCTATGAAATGATAAAAAACTATCCTTAGAAGCTTTTTCTTTACAGTCCAATTGCACAGCAATAGTTAACCATGGCTTAAACAAGATTTAAATTCCATCAGTTAAACGCAGGGAAAAATCTGCCATTGAAATATAAGAATGCGGTTACAGCAAACACAAATTTTATCCCAAAGTCACGTGATTTTATCTTGGCCTACACCAAAGTAGGGTTGCACTCCTTCTATCAGTATCCCAGCTCTATGGGACATCCATGTTATACGGATATTTTTTTGCACTATCAATAGAAGATGATAATTAAGAGGTTTTGGTTTAGTTCTTTTAAGATTCTGTTTTAATAAACATAACGGTTATTCGTGGCCTTGCAAAACTGAACTATGGCTAGGAAGTAGAAGGTAGTTTACTGACACCCCATTTGTTCTGTTTCCCATAGACAACAGTGGGAGGACAAACATAAGACTGGAATTCATTTCACAACCCGAATTTTTCTACACAGATTATAAATACTTAATACATGGAAATAACTATTCACGATCCTTTCTTGAAAATCACGAAATAACGGGAAATTATGAATATTATATAACATTATGAATTGAGTTAAATACATTACTTACTGAAGAGAAAAAGAAATGGCTTTTTAGACTTCCAAATATCAAACCATACACAATAAGAAAAACTAAATAAAAATATTTAAAAGAAACAAAGTGTTATAGGTATGCTAATAGGCAATTATTTTCGTTCGTTATTTTCCACTTTTGAGTTTTAAATCTAGAATGCATTATCTATACTTATAATAAAGCTCAATGTGTGTGTGTGTTGGCGCTCTACAGGTCAGACCGTTGGACCTACAGCTACCAAATTGGGTACATGTATACCTTGAAGGTTGGGAATGTGCACCTCGGAGCCCTTTTTTCGAATTTTGAATTAGAATTTGAATGAATTAAAATTTAAGCGAAGTTTCGACGTTTTTCCGCTATAACTTCCGAAAATATTATTGCACAAACATGATTTGTATATCCATTTAAAGATTTTAAAAAAATTAGCTATCTAACGGTATCAGATTTTTTAATTTATAACGTAAGCTTCTATTTTTAACGAATTTTTAAAGAAATATTTTAACCATGTTTTTAGCATGTGACTGGATAAAATAAAAGAATGCCAGAAGTTCAAATAAAAAAAAACTATCATCGCAAAATAAATCTAAAGAAATGATACTTTTAGCACGTGACTGGATAAAATAAAAGAAACAAAAAATGTGATATTTTCGAAAAAAATAAATGCAAAGCAAAGGTTTTTATGATCGTTTGCAATATCTAAATCATTTTATTCAACAAATCTTCTTTATTTATGGTAAACCTGATTGAATTTAGACAGGATATGCATTGAAATCCCGACTTAATGGCATATTTCTATAATCGTTTGCAATATATGTATCATTAATTCAATAATTTTTTTTTTCTATTTCGCTTTCTTTAAAAAAACGTATTTAATATTTTGGCAGCATCACGGAAAAAAACATTTTTAATTTCAGGCCAATCAATGCCCGGAATTGCTTCAAGGCTAATGAATATGTGACTTAATTGAAAATTTTAGAACGCGTTACTTATGGCGAACCAGCTGGTCGCCAAAGGCGGCTAGTTATAAATATTTTAACATTTTATTATAAATATTTCTTCAAATTCATTATCTGGTGGCTTCACTACTATAGAATCAAGACTTTATTAAAATAATAGATTAACCCCTTAGTCTACTACTACAGGTATTTACCATAGTGCAAAGATCGGGCCAAAATTAAATATCATGATCATTTCCCGTAGTATGATGCTCAGGCAACTATGATTGGACTACAGATAAATGTTATTGACTTATGCTATATTTCAGGGATTGATAATAATTTTTTATATATCTACTACAATTATTATATCAGGCTGTAATTACCTATCGAATATTAAACCAGTTGTGATTTATGCACAGTATTTACATGTCCTGAGATGCAAGTGCACAATACAGGGCAGATTCCGAACCTTGGAATGGCTCGGAGACCACGCTACCCTGTTTACAATTTCGGCCCAAACTTTTGGAGTATAAATGAGGGGAGGTTAAGGAGTTAACTGATAATTAAATTCCATAAGCATTACAAAATTAATTGTTATAAACAACCATGTGTGGATCCTAAGATACAAGGAAGCGGACGAACAATCGATGACAAAATTCCATTGAAACATGAAACAAATCAAGTTCAATAAACGTACATATTAATGATTAATTGAAACGAAACATTCAAACTATACGCAACTAAAGCTGTATTCGAATTGCGGTTTTCTCTGACAGAGAATAGAGCTAAACTTTTCCGAGCGACCCAAGGGCAACACTCCTATCTACAATTATTCTATTGGCAACCTTTTCGCTTCAGATGAAAAAGATGTCCAATTTTCGTAATAGCGAAACTTCTCTCCCCCCCCTTTCTTTTCACATTCGATTCTTCTCAATGGAAAAAAATCGGTAGGTCGCGCCCCTACTTGCGCACTTTCCTTTTCCAAGAGAAGAAAGGAACACGGAAATCTCAAGGTCAATTTACGCGGGCGGGCCCTTTGATCCCGCGACGATTCATTTCATTTACCTATTCGGGCCCCCGACCCCTACCGATCTTTTCCGGCACCACCCGAGTGCTCTTGACTTGGTTGAACGCTGACCTTTCACTTAAAAAAATGATGTTTTAACCGGATGACATTTAACGGTTTAAATCGCACGTGTCTTTGAAGAATATTTTATTGTTCTTTCTTTATTTGGCCGGAAGAAAGATAATTTGTGCAGAATGTTAACTTTGGTTAACTTCTTAGTCAATTAGTTTTATAGTATTCAACTTAGTTTTATTAGTAATTAACTTCATTATTTCCCAATGAACAACTATTCCCAGGCAATTTTCCATTATTAACATTTGTGCATAATACTAATGCTTAATCTCTTAGTCAAAAGTGTTATTAACTTTTATTACTTTCCAATAAACAGCTATTATCATGCAATTGTGCATTTTTAGTATTAGTATTTGTACATAA
>JAPMOQ010025070.1:1480655-1657715 GCA_026543055.1 Argiope trifasciata | reverse complement strand
CAGAAATAAATTAGCCAATATGTGTGGAGAAGATGTGTTAACAGTACATCAGTACCAGAACTGATTTGCAAAATTTTTCCTTCAAATGAGGAGGCCAAAAACCACCTCGATCAGTTTTTTTTTACAGCAAAGACCAAAACTTTTATGAGCGTGTAATCATGTTACTACCAAAAATATGGCAAAAGGTATTAGACCAGAATGGCAATTTTATAATTTAATAAATAATTTATTCATTAAACGAAATTTTCTTTTCATTTTGACAAAAAAATACGAAATGACTTTCCGAACCGCCCAATAAAATTAAATAGAATGGGCTATTGCGATAGTGGTGCCATCTGTGTTTGATAAATAACACCAAATGTCCACCTTGATTCTAGAACTCTTATTTCTAATTAAAATTATTTCTGTTGAATTTATCATGCCATGTCGTTAATTTCAAAATACTGGCATAGAATTATGCAGTTATAGCTATTTAATAATAATAAGGATGACGAAATAATTGAAGAAAAAAGTTCACTGCGATCCTCAAAAATTGTTTTATCCCGAATGATAATTTTCTACTTTTATTCCATTAATTATTTTTTGAGATTAAGATTGTCAATACAATAATCAATATCTGGCAGTTTCATCCAACTACTTACTTTAACGCCATAAAAATTTAATTTTGTAGAAATTATATAAAAATATTATAATATTCAGAAGTATTAAAAATGTCACTGTTAAGCGATAAATTAATGGGATATGAAAATTGTCATTGAAAAATTTATTAATGATGATTGAAAGGAATTTTAAGCTATAGAAATGAAAATTTCAATAATTAATGATGCATGTTCTTCTGTGTGTATATTCTTATGCTTTAAACTTCTTTTTTCTCTTTTTCGTAAAAAGTAACCATAATTGAAATTTGATTTAAGAGAAACCATCAAATACAGATAATTTGGCAGAGCAACAGAAAGCCAAATGCTGGATTTGATAGTTAAACCGATTAACTAATGATTCAATGTTCATTTGCAATTATTACGTGATGAACAGTCGCCAAAGGAATCCATCACGAAAAAGCTATCATCATTTTCAGATTCTGCCATTCACTTTCTGTCTGCTAGACTTCACATCTGTCGACTCTCTATATCTGCAGACAATAGACTGTTGGAAAATCATTACAACTTCATTCACTAACACATAAAAAAGAAAGAGTTAAGTTACTAAAAAAAAGTTAACTACACTTAGGATAAAAGTACCTTAAGACCTGCACGAAACAGAAGTTCCAGTATGTGGTACAATTTGGAAGAATTATAGTAATTTGTTAGCACGGAACTTGATTAATAAGAAAATATAACAAATGATTGATTATGATTGTTCAAAAACAGTAAAAAGACTGTCACTGAAATCAGTAAACAGAATGTAAGGGGTCGTCTGCCTTTTAATAATAATAATAATAATAAATTGGAATTTTGATCAAGCATCTGCAGTTAATTATTCGGCATTTTTAGAATTAAAAAATATATTTATTCAATGTGTGAATCTATATCTATACTTATAATAAAGCTCAATGTGTGTGTGTGTGTGCGTGTGTGTGTGTGTGTGTGTGTTGGCGCTCTACAGGCCAGACCGTTGGACCTACAGCTACCAAATTTGGTACATGTATACCTTGGAGGTCCGGAATGTGCACCTCGGAGCCCTTTTTTCAAATTTTCAATTAGAATTTGAATTAATTAAAATTTAAGCGAAATTTCGACGTTTTTTTGCTATAACTTCAGAAAATATTATCGGATAAACATGATTTTTACGTCAATTTAAAGATAAAAAAATTAGCTTTCTAATAGTATCAGTATTTTAACATTTAACTTAAGCTTCTATTTGTAATTAATTTTAAAAGAAGCATTTCAACTATATTTTTCAACAATATATTTCGGACAAAACAATAAAATTTAATCTGCAGGAGCACGTTACGAGTGGAAGGGGAAAAATTATCTTTTATCAATAGGTTGCCATCAGATAGATAAAAACTCAAATTAAATAAATAAATAATTATTGCAAATTAAACATTTAAAAATGCAATTTTCAGCACGTGTCTGCATGAAATGAAATAAATATGAAATATGTTTTTTCTTTTAAAAAAAAAGAAAATGCAAAGAATTTTTTGTGACTTTTACAATATTATTAATTAAATAAATCAGCTTTGTTTAATAATAGAAATACATCTATAAAAAAGTCTAAATGAAGTAAATAGCTGCATAGTATGTAGCACGAGTCTATAAATGCTTTAAAAAATGAAGAATATTTAGCTTTTAATTAAAAAGAAATGAACTTGTGACATCAATGTTTTAATGTATAACTCAAGCTTCTATTTTTAACGAATTTTTAAAGAAATGTTTTAATCTTTTTTTTTGAGCACGTGACTGGATAAAATAAAATAAAACAATGCCGGAAGTTCAAATAAAAAAAACTATTATCGCAAATCAAATCTAAAGAAATACAACTTTCAGCATGTGACTGGATAAAATAACAAAAATAAAATGAGATATCTTCTAAAAAAATAAATGCAAGGCAATGGATTCTATGATCGTTTGCAATAGATATATAATTAATTCCATAAATTATCTTTATTTACAGTAAAACTGGTTGAATCTAGACAGGATATGCATTGAAATCCCGACTTAATGGCATATTTCTATAATCGTTTGTAATATCTGTATCACTAATTCAATAATTTTTCCCCTTTTTCGCTTTCTTCAAAAAACATATTTAACATTTTGGCAACATCACCGAAAAAAACATTTTTAATATTTTGGAAGCATAATCGATAAATTGTTAGAGCATTAAACTCAAAAAGTTTTTTCGAATAAAGTTACCGACTCTTTAACTACTAATAACTGAATCTTTTAACTTTAACTATTTCTTAAATTTTGGCTAATGAATATGTGATTTAATTGAAAATCTTAGAACGCATTACTCATGGCGAACCAGCTGGTCGCCAAAGGCGGCTAGTATAGAATAAAATGCAGTCTCCTGAAAGAATCTGTTTATTTGAACCACAAAAACTCGAGAAATAGTAAATGTAGAGATATTTATATAGAGCATTTGTAAAGCATTTATTGGGGAAGGTTTTAGTACATTAAAGTCATATCAAAATAATAAAGGAAGTTTTATAATTGTGATTTTAATCATCCCACGCATGCGCAAAAACCTCTAACTGCACATATGCAAATAGAAAGAGCTGTGATATTAATATGCGATGTGTTTCTTTGTTTACGTCTGATTTTAAATAGAACGAATCCAAATCTCATTATGCCGAAAAGAAGGAAATACAACACATTAAATTTCAAAAAGCATCGTTCTGAAAAATTGTCTTACAGCTATTTTTTTATAATTTCTAAATATATTTTATGTTTGATGTTGCGTAACATGCCCATGCCATATCAGGTGGAGGCTAGTTTAAGTTTAACGTTAATTTTTCTTTTTGGTCGCTATACCACGACAACGCCGTGCGGGTACTGCTTGTGTAGTATAAAATAAAGGTTTCTCCCTCCCCCTTCTTTATTTTTTAAAGACAAAGCGTTCATTATGTTTTTCGACATTCACACCTATTTTTGAAACTATTTGGGGGCTATTTTGCAATTTTGAACCGCAGGCATATGATATCCGGTACTCCTCTGTCCCTCCTAGATTTCACACTATTCTTGTTAAAAAAAAAGAAGAAAAAGCTTGCTCCATGATGTCATTTTTAGTACACACCAAATCCATATATGCTATGAAAATCGGATCATCTGTCTAGAATCCTCCTTTTCCGAAAGTAGGATCTTACTACTATCCTTTCCCCCGATTCCCTTAGAAAATTGGGGGCAGGGAAAAGATATTGTTGCTTCTAATGGTACTTGCATTGACAAGCCAGCTGATTAAAGCAGCTACTGCGATTTAATCCGAAATGTGTGTCTCTTGTTTTTTCAGGAGCGCCATCTAGGACCAAGAGTATGAGTTAGCTGCTCAAGCGTCACAACCCTTTTTTGCGGGGTGGATAAAAATAGTTTTACCACAGATAGTAATTTATACCTGTATTAGAGAACAATTACCTCTGGACCAGTACCCCCAGTGGTATTATGCTCGACATGGAGGATTTTGCGACCATATTCGAACTCGCAATCTAAGGGATGCGAGTCCGACCCCCTACCAACCAGGCTATCTGGGCCTTAGGGAAAAACTAAGTAGTTTAGTAATATTGTATTATGCAAGAAAGTGACCAATGAATTTGGATTTCTTTTGAAGTGTTAATACATATAGTTTATGGCAAGCATATGAACTAATCCACATATTAAATGTACTTTAAATATGTGATTCTGCCTTTTTTCGTAATTTTATTTATTGAGTGTAAAAAGCATATAAAATGAGAAGTACATGTAATTCATATATTAATTTTATAAACTACTCGATTTTTGTAATATTTAACATCAAGATCAGTTAAATGTTTCAAAAGTATTTGAAAGAGTGTCATTATTTCTTTAATAAGGCATCAATGCAATGCGATTATGAGCAAATATAATATATGAAATAACGTAATTTTGACAGAAATTAATCAAATCCTACAAACGAAAAAAACGAGCTAAATGCATTTTAATTTTTCATTAATTCCAGTTTTTCTTTATGCTCTTCCAGTTTTTCATTCCAAATTTCCTTTAAGCAGAACTTTACTTTCTTTGACATCACATACAAGATACATAACAAAGTTTAAAACGTTTTTTGTATGCTGAAAATGCAGAAAAAAAGTATTCTAACTGTCAAGAAACTTGATTACAAGATATTGAATAGTCTTCCAATGTCAGACTTGTCTCAGTTCGAAAAGCACATTTTTGAAATTATATGCCTGTTTATTTGTGAACTTGATAAATACGTTCTTGGATTATCATGAAGAATAAAATTTGGTATATGGCCTTCATAACAAATGCGCAGATTTTCAGCAGAATCCAGACATCCAGGCTTGGCTGTTTGAATAAAAACGAACATGGTTACTTCACAATACAAAGAACGAGATGAATAAAATATGTCACATATTTTCAGCAAAGAGAATCACTCAGGTAACCGCATTCATGTAAACGCGGCAACTCAAAACGTGCAGTGATTTAGATAAATCAAATTTGGTATGTTATCATCCAGTTCTATGTCAATTTTTTGTTCCGATCGGTTGATACAGATGCGTCCAAAGTATATGCTTATGCGCCTAACTACAGATTATGTTTTCCTACGTTTTATTACGCACTTCTTACCTTATGCTTAGTAGTAGAAGTGACCTTATGTTTTCTACTACTAAGCATAAAACACTCATGTGCCTCATAGAATAATAATTTAAGCGCTCGTGGCGCTCACGGCCTTGCTCGTGGGTTGTGGGAGGATAGTTCCAGCTTTTAAATGAGTGTGGGGGGATAGCATCTTTATTAAGCAGTATAATATAGCATTTTGTTGAAAAAACACAGCCCTCCCCCTCTGCGAAATGTTTAGGTCCAACTTTTTAAAATAATGAAGATTCCTCTGTATTTCCCTTCCGATTCATTCTTTCATTGTACAAGGTTACGAAAACTAAACGTACAAATCGTGTATTACTACAATATGTGAGAAAATTCACATACATGAACCTCTTTGCCTTTATTCACGTTTAGGCACTATTAACACCTACGAACGGAAGTATGACGAAATACGTCAGAATCGTTTATTCCATTTCGCAGAAGAATGGGTGTAAAAGAGGGTAATAAAATAATCATAAGTTATCTTTTTGAGGGATCACGCCCTAGCACATATTTGTTTTCCATTGTTGTTATTATCCGATAGAACATGTGTTTTACTCATTTAAAAACTACTTATTTCAAATTTATGAGCCGGCCTTGAACTGCGACTTCTGTTTTTTTCACCCATTTGTCATCTTTTACAGATATGAGGGGTGTAAGAAAGTCTTTCATCGGTTAAAAAAAATATCAACCGAAACGGAGAGATTTTTGGAGAGCGTCCACACCCACAGAAGGTGAAAGCAAAGAGTGATTCACCCTTCATATGGGTGGGGAGGGAGTTTCCTCGGTCAAGGGGAGGGTTTCAAAGAACAAAAATGGTTCAAGAATGAATTTGACCCTAATCGACAGATGAAAGGGTGCGCGACAATGATCCTTAATATTTCTCCGATTAAAGTGACAGTGGATTTTGAAATTATCAAAAAAATGGTAGAAAAGTGAAATTTTTTTTACAACACTTCTTCTTCAAATCTATGTAATAAATTACAAAATTAATATTAAATAAAATTAATATTCAACGGTTTTAGAGAAACTATTTTTATTCGCTTTTTATCAAACCGATTCTTCGTTTTCGATTTAAATTTCTTTGAAGTGCCCTAGGTGTCTTAATTTTTGGAAGAATGATATAAAATTTTTAGTAAAATTTCATATCAAGCATTAAATTACTGGAAATACCTATTATGCATCGAGTAATTTAAAATAATATCAATTTCAGCTCTAAAAAGCATAAAATTCTTATAAAAATTTAGTATCTGTCCAAAAAAATATTTTTTAAATGGAATTGCAAAATAGTTCCTAATATTGTTTCACATGTGTTTTATATTGTAATGTTGAAGGTAAAAAGAAAATATTTTATATAAACTATTAAATTTTTAATTACAATTAAAAAAGTAAATACAATGCATTATATTTTTAAGAACTTTTTAACGATTCCATGGCGTATTTATATTTTAATATAAAAATTTATATAACTTTCAGCAAATAATTTGCAAATAACAATAACATTCACATTCACCTACACTTAAATAGCAAAGAAATCATTAAAATCAAGCATGTTACGGGGATTGGAAATTTAACATTAGTAATTGCTCAGTTACAGTATTAGACAACAGTGAAATAAGTTATAATCCTTCTATTTTGTCAACAGAGCTTTATACAATTTATTTCCAGCGATATGAAAATCATAGAAGACTTGAATCGGTATTAATTCTGTTGATGTGTTTGGATGGAGCGGTCCAAACCCTGAAAAATTCCTAGAACAGTCATAAAATGTAATGGAAGTCTCCCGGTGGATGTAGGGGAGAAGCCCTACAAGCCTGGCAATGAATAACGACGCATTATATGGAGAAAAAAAAACATTAGCCAAACTTATTTAAAATAGTACTTGAAAAAATCAACATTGCCTATGCAGATCACACATCGTTAAACTGAAAATAGTTCAGTGTAAACTACAAGAAAGCTCGCTTCGCATTCCTAAGAGTGAAATGCATTTGATTCTCACGTTGCATCCCTTTGAGCTTAAGTAGATTGGTTCTCTGGACAAGTTACAAAACTTTCTGGAAGCACCTCTGCATTTCGAATCCTAATAGATATTATCATAAATTGTGAATTTTCCAGAACCTCAAATTTTGCAGCCAAATTCTTTGCCAAGGAGATAAATTAATGTGCTAGTAGCCGTTCAACAAACATTTAAATGCTCCTTCTTACTATGATATTAATTGTACTGAGAAGCAACGTTATAGATTCGTAATTAATAAGTAACAATAATAAGCCTTGGACTAACTTGCTTATTTGTAGGGTTTAAGAGGGTATAAGTCCCATGTTCGCGATTTCTTTTAGAAAAAGAAGAAATCATTTGGAGGAATTTGTTTTGAAGATTTCCAGAGATTCAGTAGGCGCCTCCCATTTGAACCATCAACCAAACTGATATTATTTCAGGTATTCTAAGACTTCCACATCATTGGGAAAAAAGGTACTTACAAAGAAGGTGATTAGATGAATAATTAAAAGTTTTTAAGATAATATTACTTTTGTAATGAATGTAACTATGTGACTACTATTGAATTTTTAACTTTTGTGATTAGTTGAATGTAAGAATTAATTGTTGAATGGTACACATCGAACAAAACAAATACATCAAAATGCAGTTGAAGGGAAGAATCGAATGCTTAATAAAATGGGGAAGTGATATTAAAAATAAGAACATTTCTTTGAAGCATAAGTCTACGAAGATAAATAATGATAAATTTTTAATTGGATGTCTATATCGATTTCAAACTATGATTAATTTAACTTAAATGTAAATGAATTGATAAAAAAAATTCAACGACCGCAGATTTCGCAGCAGCGATTTCTTTTTGATATGGCAATAATTTTCATGGCCTTAAGAAAATCGATCATCATGGCCCAAGTTTGGAAAGTTAAGTAACAGCGAGGTAGTCGCACTCTTTGTCTAAATCATGGTTCAAAATTTTAATGCCCATTTGATACATCCCACTTTTTTCGATAAAATCCTTAACAACAGAGTGAAACCTTTTATCCATGATGGTAGACATCACTTGCATCCGACCAATATATATTTACAGGATAGTATTATTTGTTTTCAATCCCTTGTCAACTTGAGACAAGAAGTAGATATTAGATCATCGTAGCTCTAATCATAAGGCATCTGATGCTTGACGTACTTTATTATCTTTGTTTATACAATAGAAGTGGATGGTTCCTGGTCTTTCCCAGAGTTCCATTTAATGAAATCCAGTTTTAAGCTTAAGTTCAATTTCAAATAGTTAATTGTTTTCAAGTCTTTTTACAGGCAATCAATTCACCCAAATTCAGTCTTCCCTCTTTTTCGAATACCAAGTGGTTTAGCCAAAAAAATTTTTTAGAGTCGCGATTTATTGTGTTTTATATGCAATCTAGTAAACTTTTACACTTCATTGTATTTGAAAGCAACGATTTTTTAAATCAAGTGCAGATCTGAAGAAAATATAATGGATTGCATTTCTTATGGTACGAATTAATAGTACAAAAGAAATGGACCCCGGCATATATAGTGGCCTATAGCAGACACGGAAATAGGCCACCATAAATTAAGCGGTTAACTTTCATAACAAAAGCAGACTAGCAAAAACATTACAAATATACAGTGGAATTTTCTCGACATCCTTTTCCAGCATGTGCGAACCTATTTCACGAAAAGTGTATGGATAGATTTTTAGATAAATAAAAAAAGTACCTCACGGAAAGCTATAAAGACCATAATGGGCTGACTTTCGCAATATTAGGTTTATAAAAATACTTTACAATACGAGGATTTCGGAGAACTGAAATATATCCAATATGCTTGTTCAGCATATTGGCTGTGGACTTATTACACCTGTCCACCTGAACGGAACAGCGGGTCTACAGGAAAAACAAATAAATAAATTAAAAAAAAACTATGAGCTGCTCCCTACCGTCACGCCTCGTTCTTTTCTTTTGCCGCCGTCTCTTGCTGTGACATTTATTACAAAAAAGAAAACAATTCAAAAAAAGCAAAAACTTCATTCAGAAACAGAGAAAGTGTTTTCATTTCCATTTCGAATAATATATCCCACCCAACTCGTTAAATAAATACGAACCTGCTTCCCGTCGGCAAAGAAGGGGGATGGCAAAAAAGGGTGGAATAAAATTTATGAATCGGTTGCACAGGAGGAAGATGGGGGAGGCTTCGATGGCTTAATTGCCCAGAGAACAGGAAGGAAGCAAAAAGCTAGATCACAAGATTCTTCCAGAAGTTGAAAATGGAATTCTTGAAAATGGGACTGAGTGTGATTGGAACATGCTATTCTAGTAATGGCGTAAATTAGGAAGACCCCATAAAAACCTATGGGTAAGTTAAAGAAACGACATGGGTCTTAGTTCAATGTTCCCATTATGATTTATGAAAATGTGGTGGCGGGATCTCCTGAGAGATAGAAGATGCGGGTATTCGCAGATAATGTGAACTCTGTATTTTAAATCAAGATGATTGCGGCATTTTTTTTTATCATTGGCATCTTGATGCTTTGCCTATAATTCAAAACCTCAGTTGAATTCATAAAACAAGTAATATCGACTTCTAGGCTGATCATCAGCAAAACGTTACTCGGTGAAATTGCTAATTATAAAGGCAAACATAATTTTAGGAAGATTCCTATAGGAAAACTGCCAATTACAATGGTTCTCATGACATGATTTCGGGGAGATTTCTTCAGTTTTTAACCAATCATGGCCCCTAGAACATAAAAACGTTCTTTCAAAAGTTGTTACATTAACACATATGCTCATAATGCTTTAGGTCATGTTATCTTATGAACAGGATAATTAGAGTAACTTTATTTGGATTTTAACTGGTTTACGGATTATATTGTTAGAAGTGTAAAAATCAGGGACGCGTTCGTAAATGGCCCATTACTCCAATGGCATGGCATTGGTTGGGGAGGGGTTAACCTTTAGCACTCCGAAAAGTAATTCGTTGCATATTTGCCGAATAAGAGGACTTGTTTATTGCTCCAAAAATGAACAGATATTAATTTTTTTAAGTTGAATTTCTCCAGAAAATTAATCAAAATCTTTTTACCACTCCTAAGTATTTTTACCAGTCAAAATTTAAGAAAATAATGAAATAAACCGACAAAATGATGCACAGTCTTGAATGGTGCCCGAGAGGAGACATCGGAGTGTTAAGAGTTTCATTACTCATCAATACTAAAATTTCCATTTCGCTATAACTTTTTTAATATTGAATATGGAAAAATAAACCGAATAAGCCATATTATCTCCTCATTAAGATCAACTTTTGTACTTATTGAAGTTAGCAAAAAACTTCAACATTTTAGAGGTTGAAAATCGATTTTCAAATGTTAATTTTGACTGTTTCTAGCATAAATAATGTTACCAGATAGCAACTCAGATATAAATGAATTTATCTTTTGTTTTCTAGCTCACCAACAGGAATTCTTTTATTATAATACATAATTATATTTATTTGTTTTATAGTTACATCAATTATAGCTTGAGAATAACAAACTGATGGAATTTAATTGATGGTCAACAAAATATTAAATAGTTTTTTTTTACATACGAATTTCATTGCATAGCTTAGGATCCATCTGCCGTATAGATTCAAAATTTCAAATTGCATATATATTCCTTAAAAAGAGTCGTGTTCATTATTTTAATTAAGATTACTACTGTGACTCACTGTAACAGATTTTTTTAGTCACTCAGGGCAACATTAGCATGTTTTGTATAGCTTTTACCTCTTTGAAAAGTAATTTTTAATTAAAAATTCTATTTAGAACTGAACTGAAAAATGAGAAAAGGAATTAAATTTTATAACTTCTTAGCAATATAATTGATATCTAACAATATTCTGTAATAAAATTTTTTATTTAACAAATTAGCTGTAGCTATTCTCTGGAAAACCATTTTAAAAAATGCATATTTTGTGAATACAGCTCTTTTCTTATCAAATATTTGATGTAAATGCAAGAAGCTTATGACGTATTACATTTAACTCTATGACCATAGCTAATTTTTTAGAAATTTTTTTTACAATGGATTGGTCTATGTCTAGTCTGCTATATAAAAATTATCTAAGTTAAATTTGCAAATGTGAATCTGAAATCCACATAAACATATGTTTACTATTTTGTTTCAATACCTTGATTCGACCACTTTTCGACGATTCAATCTCATTAAGGATGAAACACGGAAAGACATGTGCATTTCCAGAATTTACTTTAAGAAATTAAATGTAAGCCATATTACTGACTCTTTCTCCCGCCCGAAGGCACTCTGAAATAAATACTGAATGATCGGACCGTCGAAACAGTAACATGGCGGGAACTTTGGTTGAGTCCTAAGGGCCATCACTGGCCATGGTCACGATCCCCGATATAATTGAAATTTTGTACCATAGGTGAAGAAGTATGTTTCAAATATCCTAATCAAAAATATTTCACAGTAGATATAATGTTTAGTGAACGAAGAAGGATGGCGATTGCATTTCAGGGCATAAATCAGAAAATGTTTATAGATTGGAAATTCGGTCTGAAGTCAATGTAGGATTGAATAATTAAATGAAAAGCTCTTCTAAAATAGGAAAGGAAAGAAAACTTGATGAGTTTAGTAAAGCAGTAATGATAAATATATAGTTAAATAAGAAAGTTCTACTAATGTTTCAAAGATGCAACAATATATGTGTATTAAATTGCATTGTATGGATGTATAAGAAACGATATGAACAAGTGAAAAATAATTCCATCTGCCTCTCTGGCGCGCAGAGACTCAACGTTGGGAGAATGAAGTGTCACCGCTCGTTGTGACGTAACAAAACACCTCAAAGTCATTGTTATCGGGGGTCGTGCCATGGTACGATCCTCCCCGAAGGAAGTACGTCCCGTCATCGATGGGAGGAATCAGATCCCCCATCATTAGTGTACCCACAGGTCGGCGAGATCCAACCACCAGGCCGGAAGCATCTCATCTTCAATTATGAGGTGCGTACTCCTGGGGTTAGAAATTAAATGTAAGGATTTTTTAAGAATTTAAATGTAAACTCTTCCTTTCCTCTCACCTCTTTTTCGTCGATTTAAACCCATCCTCACGCATGCGCAAAAAGCGTTCGCAAACAATGTTAAAATCAGTTGGCAAAAAATTTTCAAATTGCATACAAGGTAAAAGAGGATAGAAAGTACTCACGTAGTCCCTGACTGCCCTGAGCATTCCTGCCGTGGGGCTGAGATGATGGGCCTCGAAATGCTCTTGTCCAGTGTCTCTGCACCTGAGCAAGGCCTGCTCTGTCAGCTGCCGCCGCACTGATGAAAAAGGCGTGTACAGGCCTCCCAGGTAGCTCTCCACTAGCAGGCCCACGCCCGAAGCCTTCTGCAAAGAACAGAAGTGACGGTTGTTACATAACAATCAGATAATCAAATAACTTCATTCATCATGCAATAAAAAATTATGAAATTCAGCTATAAGCAATAACTCTGAAAAGAAAGTGATAAATTAGAGTCAAAGGACTTGTTTATAAAATCTACAAGCAGTTATCTATAGACAATTGTAGAGTTTATTTTAGAATGAATTTGAAGAAGATATGTATACATTTTATAAATCACCAAGACATATTTTCAAATTCTTCTACAAATTGCATGTTTATTGAAAAAATACTTTTTTTTTTCAATTTCTGCTATTAGTTCACACTCTCCTTATATTTATTTATTTATAAAATTTGTTCAAATTTTCAATCGTTTATAAAATACTTATTATTCATCCACTCAAGTTCAAATGCATTTTTTAAAACTTGTAATAGATGACACTTGATGTTCACACAGTTTTTTCAAATATTAATTCATTCATCAAATTTAATTTTTAATACTCTAAAATGAGTTTTAGCAGTTTGTAATGAAAACAGAAATCAACAGGCAGTAGTTCAATCGGCAAAATATGCAAGGATTTCAGTATTTTTCACGTGAAGGTGAAGAATGTGAATTCAATTCTTGCTATGAGAAATTACAGACCACCATCAGCTTCCTAAATTAGAAACGGAAAAAAAGCGAATAAATTGTAAGAAACAAAAATTAAGCTTCATCACATACATAGAAAGGAAACCGGAAAGTTGCAAAGAAATTCACTTTCTATTTTTCAGTTTAATATTGTAGTTCTTTCATATGTATATACATATTTATATTGATTGTAATTATTTTATTAAAATTAATTAAAATGAAATTTTTCTTTGTTGATCTAAGTAGGAATTGACTTTCAAATTAAAAAAATATTACATGCTTTTCAATTTTGCTAGTTAAAAACGCCTACGGAATGATAAAAATATGCAGATTAATTTTTAAATTTAAGAAATTCGACATAAAACAATTATGTATATTTATTTTTCAGATCAATAAATAAATCTTTGTATTAGGTGAATAATTATGCATCGAATTATTTTTATGAATACAGAGGGTTAATCCTTCCCTTTGGTATTTTTAAAGGCTAGTTTCCACATGACTTAAATTCATTTATGAATTCTTTTGTTTAAAATCTAAAATCATTAAACATTTTGCAATATATTTTTAAATTTTTTTTGTACATGGATTTTTTTTTCTTTTTTGCATTATAACACTGCAAACATTTTTTTGGCATATAGTAAAACCTATTACCTGGTCTATATTACTTCAAAACTAACCATTACAAGATTCTAATATAGCACTTAAAGTACCATAAAACGATTTTGATGTTTATAAAATTTCCTTCGTTATTTGTTTTACTTACATATTTGATAGTTGCGATTTTGACACAGCATTAAAAGAATTAGTTATGATACAAGAGGTTGAATGTAACAGATATTGCTAAACAAATGTACAGCGTCATTAAAAATTTTATGAATCACGCGTTTTATCGATAATTATGGTCATTAAATAAGGTTCCAGTATTCGCATCCTTTACCCGAAAGCAATTTATACTGCATAGAAACAAGAGTTCGTATTGTACGGAAGAAACACAATTTTTTGTATTTGGGAGTTTTAAAGGAATTAAAATAAAAGCTATTAAATTTATTTTAATAATTAAAATAAATTTATTAGCACTCATGTTGCTTTAGCAATTAGGCAGGAAAATCACGTTAAGTGCTTAAACTTGTTTTGAATAAGTAATAATTGGTAACAGTGATAAAAATTTAAATTCCAATGAGCCGGAGAAAGAATAATTATGAATAAATAAAAATTTTTTTTAAAAAGCTCAAAAAATTTTAACGAAATTAATGAAATTTTTATAGAAGTTCTTAAGTAATCTAAAAGTGGATCTAAAATGGAAATGATTGCAATTTACATAAAATAACTTGTTAATGCAATTCAACGTTTAATATCATGAAATTAAATATGTGGGATTAAAGAGTTTTTGAGGTTACTTTTTAATAGATTCTTCTCATTCCGGATTTTTTTTCAGTAAATGAAGGAAAAAATATTAAACCAGCGGAAGTGGTCTCCTCAAAAATCTATCGAATACATTCTAATAAAATTATCTTTCTAGAGAACGCTGTAAACGATACTTGTGTACAATAGCTAGGAAATATTAACTTTTGACGTGAAATTGACACGTTTAGTGAATATATTGTGTTATCCTTGGTGAACTATTTGGAGATTAATCCCTGATATAGATTTATAATGTCCAAAATTCGAATTAGTGCTTTAGATACGTTTTTCACTATAGATTGAACACACACACACACACACACACACTCAAACAGTTGGCATAAAACTTTACTTTTATTCAATAAATCCCATCCAAATTTTATACATTTAAGTCATTGCTTTTTTTGAATATCGCGTTTCCATGTTTCTGAGAGCACAAACCGATAGACAGTCAATCTGTAGGTGGACTTGGCACAGCGTTTGTAAAGTGTCTACATTATAGATAAATCTATGTACAAAATTTTATCTATCTCGTTCGTTTTCTAACGATCGTGCAAACTTGTATTGAATAGCCGGACTTCCTCTGAACAGATTTTAGTCAACATTTGATAGAATTCTGCATGTTTGGTATAAAGATCATTTATCAAATATCAATCGCTTAAATTCAGTATGATGTTATGGAATTTGAATGCATTGGGAAGGTAAAATTATACTATAAATAGAAAAGGATACGGCTATTAAAATAATAATACGGCTCTAACCCAATCACAATTCGTTACTTAAAAATACTTTTTTGGGAAAATCAGGAACATCAGATATATACAAATGCGATTTAATGGAAAGGCAACCAATATCCACGGAAAGCTAAATGGTCGTCAAAGCCGAATAGTAAATTAGTTTTGTTCTTAACCCTTACCTATTGTGTTCCGAGTGAGATTTGTGCATAAAATTATTACAATTCTAAACTTATAAAGTCATTAACATATAAGTTGAATCGAAAATGACTGATAAATCCATATAAGCAATCAAGTCAATGGTTGAATCCTTATGACTACACATTTCCATAACACGATTCTCATCTATCTAGATATAAAAAATGATACATCTAAGAAGTTAAATTGCATAACACAAATAAGCAGTTAAACAGAACTATACATCTAAATTCACTAACACTTCTACCTTTTTGAGCGTGTAGGTGCTTAATGATAAAAACCAGTTAAAACACAATTTAATAATTTTTAAGTGAAATTTAGTCAGTAAAAGTTTCAGCAAACTTTATCTCGTGACATGACTAATAACCTTTTCATTCAGACACAATGACTTTATCACGCGAGAATCAGGAATATAAATTATCTGACCAGCTCTTTTTGATCATTATTAGTAGTCGCTGAGGTTTTGCAATCATTTAGTTACAACAAGATCCAAGCAGTTTTAACAGCCCCAATTTATTTTTTATCCAGGCAGTATGAGGTGATAAAATGCCACTCGTATTTTAGCATGAGTTATCTCTTTAAACAAAAAGATACCAAAAACCTGTTTCAGGTCAAGAACATGTTTGGGGAACGAGACATGATAAATTTTCGAGAATTAAAAAAAAAAAGAAAAAAATTACGATGTTGGTTTCGGCGGTGGGATTTGATCACTTGCAATTATTTGGACAGACGAACATCTTCATTAAAAATGACAACAAAAAAAGTTATAAGTGAAAATTGACTGAAGCAAAATTTGCCCTTTGATGTTACCCAGTAGTTTTTTAAATAATTATTTTTGAAAATTCAGTAGCGCTTTTTTACTTTCACATACACTAATTATAAAAAGAGAAAACCAGCCTCCTGGCATAGGGATAGCGTGTCTTTTCGATAAGCTGGGCTTCTCGGATTGGAATATAGTTGTTCTTTACTCCATTATTTATTTTATTTACTTATTCTATCTGTGAGGTATTCCCAAGGATCCTTACACTCAGAAGCTACTGCACCCCTCTTTTCCCGATTTCTTACTTGGTTTGAATTGAAATTCAATCCAAAGGGAATAAACAACAACAAAAAAACAGCATGAATAGATAACAAAAACAGCATAAATTGTTATAGTCGTTAAAAAAATTCCAAACAAAGACTTTGAAAAATTTCTACTTTTCAAATATTCATGAGACTGAAAAACAGATTTTTGTCCTCATGGCGATCTGTCTATGAATGCGAATACAATAACTCAAAGACTTTTTCAGCTAGACAGAAGAATTTTGGTATAGGCCTTAATGCAAAATTTGTTGAATTCAGAACGAAATTCGCTCACAAAAAATATGGTAGATTTCTTAACTTACAAGTGAACACAATAACTACAAAACACAAACAGCAACATAGATAAAATTTGGTTTAAAGAATAGATTCTTATTGAATTCGAACTAAATCAGATATGGTCTTAATAATTTATCAGTCTATACGTTCACATACATTTATTTAAATAAATGATATTTGGCATGCGATCTTATGTATATAATTGAAATCTTATGTTTAAATTTGGTTTTTATCGGAGGATGAAATATACAATCGAAAATACATAATCGATTTTCTTGCACTCGTGTTTAATCCCAGCGATAAATCGCTAAAACTTGCAAACTAGATTCAGGTTAACAATCGATATTTCATAAATATTGTTTACAAATAGCATGTTATTCTTACACAAATTTTATTCTATGCTATGATTTATTTTTCTAACCTAATAAGCACATTACTCTCATGGTCGAAAATTAAATTCTCAGCAATTATTCATTCAAGGCTCGGTGCAATTATCAATGTTTTTTAACACTATTCGTTCACAATTTTTGAAATATATAGAATAAAGTATTATTTAAAACTAAGAAACTGAAGTACAGCCATAAAGTGAAAGACTAAAAATGGAAAAATTGAAATTAGTGTTGCTTTTGGTATTTTGGTTTAAACTAACCATAAACAAACTTAAGAATTGGTTAATCATTGCTCACTAGGTCTAAAAAAAAGCGTACATTCCCTAGCAAAACGTTGAGATTAACTTATGATAAACGATTTAATATATAGTGTTATTCTATTTTACAGGAACAAATATTTATAATAACATCCTGTTATGAATTCGAGCATCGAAAATCGATCAAACTGGGCACTCTCGCTTTTCTTTAACTTAATTGCTCTAATTTTTTTAAAAATCTTGTTATTTGTCAATCACATTCTTTAATATCGATCACAGTAGCTCCATTAATCTGGGCAACTAGTTATCTTCTGAATGTTTTGTTTCTTTCAAACTCGAATTAGATTTTTTCTTGGTGAGTGTTTCCGCAAACGAATCGCTGTAAACTTTGTCGCGTCAACCATTCAACAGGTATCACGATACTGGATTTGAGTAAGAGAGCCATTAATGCATGCGTGCATGCACATGAGCACCTGCCCTCGTGGCATCACGCGGAACAAAAGAACGAATTATTAATTGACACGTTCAGCGGCTCCGTGACTGCGCATCCACCTGTTGCAAGGACTGACCTCTGACCCCGCCGTTCAGAGAAATTCGGTTAACTGGTATAAGCAGACTGGAGAATATGCTGTATTGCTGTGTTTTTGCTACGATAGAGGCAACCGTTCGATATGAAGATCAGATTGAGTGTTAAATATAGCATTACTCTGAAAGCCTGTTTGAAAAAAGGGGAAAGTCAAACACCTTGAAAATATTGAGAGACAGATATCGAATTACTTCAAATGCAATTATTGTTTACAAATCAATATGTTGGCGTCCTGGCCTAGGGGTAGATTGTCTTTCCCATGATCTGGACGTCTCGGAGTCGAATCCTGGTTCGGACATGGTTGCTCTCTATCTTGTATTCCATCTGTGAGGTGTGTGAAAGCCCCCCCCCCCTTGTAAAATGAGGTTATGCAAGCGAATGTGTGTGTCATCTTCATATGAGCTAGAAGTCAAACTTCTGTCCTCAAGTCTCAGGGCCCTTTATCTTCAGAAGTTACTGCACAAACTCGACTTAAATCGGTAATTTCATCAGTGGGCTTGTCTGTGGCATGTGTCATAAGTAACAACAAATCAATATTTTTTTCCAAATATAAAAATCTGTTTTTTTTCTTGCCTCTAGTATTTGAATGTTGCTCTTGCTATATGGCTGAGATTTTTAAAAATGCAAAGAGCTCTTATGTATTTTCAAAATAAGACCAAATTTAACAAATCATTTTTCCTCTATTTTCATTAGCACAAAATGAGCCAATTTTTTTAAACATAAATCACAGATATAAAAATAAGAAAGTATATTTGTTGTAATCAAATTATATTTTAAAGAAATCTTCAGCACTTTCTAATTGTAAAAGGAAATCAAACCACATTAAATAATGCATTTCATTATAATGTAGTACTAAAATAAAAATAAAAAATAGTAACAGTTTGAAATTCATTACTATTTTCTGTTTATAGTATATGAAACGCATCGACATAAACATACGCTAGTCAGAGCTTTAATAGATTGAAACGGATATTTTTTCTTACATGGAAGAATATTCCGTGCTATCAGAAGTTTCCAATTTTTTAACATTTTTTTCTTGATTTGGCAACATCTTAAATGTATATACCAAAGAACCAAGGAGATCGAGCTTCACTCTGGAGAGTTTTAAATTATATATATATATATATATAATGAGACCGTGTTTTATTTTTTTCGGAAAAAAAATTAGATACGAATTACTTATTGATTACATATGAACATTTTTCAATCCTGCCTACATATAAACTGTTGAATGAAAAAAAAAAAAAAAACCATCAACGTACTTAGTTTAACATATTATTCGAATCGATTAACATAATAACAGCATTATGTTAACCGATGAATGTTTGTCGAACGTAATCGTATTGGGATAATGCCATATAAGACCAACTCATATTTCTTTGAGGTACCAGTAGGTTATCATTCTATGGCAACAGTGCAAGTATTACAAAAATTTACGAGATGGCACTTGTGTTATAGTCAGATGACAGCAGATAGAAAAAGTCTCTAATAGTTAGTTATAAAAATATTTTTCTGTAAAATAATGTTTTTTATGGAAAAACCCCAATATAAATAAACTTTAAAAGCAAGATTTTATCTAAATATAAAGTTTGATTCGAATTGTCAATTTAGTTTTAGTTATATTAACGTCCTATTTTGAAGTAATTCTAGGGCTATTTTGGGACGGACTTCGTCATTTTGAATCGCGGTCAGATGACGAGGTCGACACCCTATCCAAACTTAAACACCACAACAGCAGGAGGACATTTAACGTGCCCCAGACCTGCTTACACAGTGGTTTTTCTGTGGAATCGGGTCTCGAACCTGCAACCCTCCGGTTTCGAAGCCGAATTGTTAAAGCTTAATTAATATAAAGAATTGCTCGATTAAAGTTATAAGATATAGCCGCATGCCTAATATTTCTAGACTTGTAGATATCAGGTATATCAGAAATATATTAAACGATCTGTAAATCTAGGTATATCTGCAAAAAATATACATAGACTTAAACAACTGAACTACGATGGGTGTTACAGAAATGGGTATCTTGCCATTATGGTAAGTAGGAGATATACGTAATGAATGACTTCCTTAGTCTATCGTTTAGTACATTGATATTTAATGAATTTCTTCCAAGTATCACCTACGCCAAATGGGCTAGGCCCGTTTCTACGGTAGCAGACGTGAGCAGACTCATTATCGATTATAGTTCTTATGAACTGACTTAGACAGTAATCTCATCCTTAAAAATAGAAATGCCTATATATGTGATCTGAATGTTGAGTTCGAAAATTCTCATCTTCAGAGGAAGCCGACTGGGAAAGTTTAACCTCAGTCAGAGGGTGCGACTCGCTAGTAGCAACAGTTTTCCAAATGAATTTATTGCCACAATCTTTACGGAGAGGAAGCCTTGTGTACATAAGCGGGGTTAATGTTCTACCAACAGGAGCCATCCATACTCATGTAAGAACCCACATAAACACACATGAGGGAGGGGTAATAAAGTGAATGGGAAAACTTCCTCTGGGAGTTGGCCCGTCAAAGGTCACAGATCCAGTTAATATTCGAAGTGCTCTCAAGATCTCTCTTCTTAAAGGAGAAAAAATAATGGGTGAGAGGGTGCTGTCCCCCCTCTTGGGAATTAATCAGCCCGAAATAGCAGCATTTAAGCACTCCAAAACGAGGACGCTGATTTACGAATTTTGTTTTTTCCTTTTTGGAGATGGGTTTTACGACCCGAGAACATGAGAAAGAAAAATCGCGACACGAGAATGAAGAGGAAGGATTAAGCTATCAGGGGGGAAATCTAGTAGAAGCGGGAGATTGAGATCCCCTCTTTACTGCCAACTAAATTCAAGAGAAGACTGCAGTGAATCGTTGCTCTTGGAGCACTGGCATGTTAACATTAGAATGATCAAGGCTGTCATTTTGACGGTTTTCAAAATTTCATTCTTAAAAATTTTGATATATGTATTGTTCTATAACTTTATGACAGCATTTAATGATACATGAGACCAATTACATATTCCAATTCAATTGCCTCAGCCATTTTATCTTCCATAATCAGTATGACTTACATCTATTTATATCAAAACTCGTCAAAATGACGGCTTTAGCAGTTTCAAACTTTATAATATTTTATGGATCATTTATGCAATGATGGACATTAATACGTATTTACATTCATTTATACATGGCTTTCAGATATTCCTTGGAAAAATTTGAATTATCTTTTTCATATGAAATTATATCGATTAATCCAAAATGTTCGGCATCGTTATAATGGGATCTATTTCATTCCGGTGGTGATTCGGTTTAGAATCATCAGTTCTAGCTGGATATCCTATAAATGTGAATACAAAATGTTTTTCTTAGTTTTTAATTTAAGAAATGAACTATTATATTAAAGGTTTTTGTTAAATTATATTCTTTTATCTATATAATTTAAGCCAAACGCTACAATGGAAGCCATGATGATCAAAACCGTTAATTTGACGAGTGTGGCAAAACTAAGTATATATTTAACATCGGTATTTCTAGTATTAAAAGTATAAGAGGTTTAAGACATTCACAATGAAAACAATGACATTTTTTGAAGAAATATATCAAATAGTAACTTTTACGCTGAAAGAATATCTTCTATTGTTCTATACCATTTTTACACTTATCTGGTGATTTCGGCTTCAAGATTAGATGATAGTGAGTTTAAAATCCAATTACATCGATTATCTGCCATGTATATGGATATGGTGAAAATGAAATTTGATATCAAAGAGAACCGTTCTTCGATTAGTGTGGAGTGAAAGTTTGGTGAGAGTGGAAAGCAGACCAGATACTGTTCTTATTAAATGGTTCGTTTTAAAATAACAAGGCTCGATAGAAAAAACTGGAATAGTTTTTAAAAGAGGTACATTTTTTAAATTCTATAACCTGAAAGAATTCTTTTATTACGATAATTTCAAACGGAGTGAAAATCAATTCAAGAAACTAACAATTAGAATGGGCTGTATGCAACTCTCATTGCTATTATTCAGCAAATTAGGAATTTAAACTTTTTTTTATAGTAGGCTGTAGAAACTAACGATTATGCTACAACCACAATCTTACTTATTTCTTATTTACTTATTTTGTTACATTTCATTTCTGATGAATGCACAAAAAGTTAAAAAATCTGGAGACCCCTACAATAGGCAATTTTATCAACTTAAATTATTAATGGGGTCTCTTTAAACTTATTAAATGAGGTCTGAATTTCTGACAATTGAAAACAAAATTATAAAGCATTATAAATATCTGATTTTGTGTACTTGAAGTGGCAGTTCAGAGCATTCAAAGAGTTTTCTAATTTTCGATTATATTTAAGAATGCATCTGTTATAAAAGATTCAATCAAGTCTCAATTAATAAGAGAGAACTATTATTTTTTAAAATTTGTTATATTACTTAATTTTATACATTTGTTATTATTTGTTATATCACAACATTTTAATTATGTCAGCATATCAGATAACAAAATATATTTTTAAAAGTTTTCGAAATAAAAAAAAAGTTTGCGATGACTTTTAGATTTTTAATCAAAATTTTATAAATATGAATATAAAAACATCTCTAACAAAAATTAGATAGTTATGATTTTATAATATATTGTTTTACTCAGCAATTATATTATGAAAACTGATTGTTAATAACATATTAAGATGGAATTAAATCAAAGAATTTTTTCAATAAAATATAATAAATTTTGTTAGTGATAATTATTGATATATCTTATTGATAATAATTATTAATAAGAAATAATAATTTAATAATAAATTTTGTAAAAACAAAAACTTTTTAATCACATTTTTATTAGCATATTAAAAAAATAGCTTTATCCCATATTATCCTTACCTTATTAGTTTTTAATTTCTACTACGTTATTAAAATATTAACGGAACCCTGAAAGAAACTGTTTCTCGAATTCCTTACCAGGTAGCACAATCAGTACTGAATCAAAATTTCAATTAAATCTATCTAATTTTAAGTCTGAACACATAATTTAACTAAACTGTTATATTAACATAATAATTTAATATTTTAAATCTATCACACATGGAAGCGCGTGATCAGGAAAACATGAAGTTAATGAAGTTAAAAACGTATATCACAAAAATTACACAAAACTTTTAACTCCCCAGATTTTTAACACTAGTATTCCTCATAAGATAATGATGATATATCTATACTAACATTTAACTTAATAGTCTTGCTTAGAATAGTCCGCCAGCCCATTTTAAATCACCAAGAGAACATAACTAATGTTAACTATTTCGCTTTTCATCTCCATCAACAACATTAAATAATTTAACCTCATTCCACATCTTCTGCGATAATTCAGTTTTCTATATCATTTTCGGTACGAGTTCAGGTTAATATCTCTGACCGGTGAACAATTGAAATGACACAATCCCTGTGGTTGACCCCCCTAATGGACGAGAGCACGGAACACAATAGCAAGCAAACAGTTTGTGAAAAACTGATACTAACCTTTTTTTATTTATTATTTCGCCTGGGTTATTTGCAAACAAAGTGATCCCCTCAAAGATTGAACTTTCAAACGTTCTTTGCGAAACACCCATCTCAAGCAGGTTACCGAATAAACCGAGAAAGACACTCTAATTTCGATGTAATCCAATTCTTATTATGCTTATGGCTGGCTAGAATGGTATTATTTCATTTCCACATGATATGGTTTTCGATGTTGTACCGAGTGGTCGAGTTTTTGGTCAGCTAAATGGGGTCTGAGTGATTATTCAAGTCGAATGTTAAATTACCCACCATAAAAATTTATTATTCGGTTCTTTTATGATTTATAATAATGATGTTTTATTGTTTAATATTTCAGAATTATTTTTGATCCTTTTCTTTGCAATAAAAAGCTATCGTAGAAATCATAATATAATAGAATGAAGTTTCAAATTTGGAACAATTTCAAGAAACAAAGTTCAAAAATACAGTGTAATTGAACTGTATTCTATAAATCAGGTTCTGTACAATACAAAAAATATTTTCAATTTAAAATAAATTATGGCCAAGTTCTCAGTTTTCTGATTATATGAGTTGCTCCGAACTTGGGAATTTTCCTTATTGTTCAATCATCTCTTACTTCTTTCCTTTACAGTAAAATGGAATTATTAAAATCTTAATATCATGGAAAGTGTGGTTTAGATTTTGGAACATTTACAACAACTAAAGTATTTGAAAACTTCAAAGCAATTGTATACATCAAGGATTGTACAGAGCAAAAAATATTTCAATTTAAAGCAAGTATGAATATATAAGTTATGGGAAAGTTCTCTATTCTCTAATGTTACGAATTACTTTGAGCTAGTGAATTTTCTTTATTGATAAATTGTTTTTAATACTTTCTTTACAATACGTTGAAATTATAATATCACAGAAAGTAGCTTAAAATTTTCAAAATTTTCCAAGAACTGTACGATGCAAAAGTATTTTTATTTTAAAACAAGTATGAATATATTAATGCATAAAGAAAGTCTTGCCAGCAATTCTTAACAATCATTTGGCATCGATCTATTAATTTCTTGTGTGCGGTCATATAATCATACGGTCATATAATCTAAGCATTATCAACAGAATAAAAGATCTGTCAACAGAATTCTAAATATCTATTGTCTATATATATATATTCTAGACAGTTTAAAATTTTCTTTAATATTATGAGCAATCATTTTAGAATATTCATTAAATATATAAATATTGAATCCCAAAAATTTTGAGCAAAATTCCAAATTATCTGATATTACGAGTTGCTTCCAGTAAGTGCATTTATTTTATTACTAAATTGTCTTTAATATCTTCCTTTACAATGGTATCGTTGAAATCATAAAATCATTAAAAGTGATTTTAAACTTGGAACATTTTCGACGAACAAAGTTTTTCAAAAATGCAAAGAAACTGAACTGTATTGTATAAATCAAGGACTATACAATGCAAAAAATATTTTCAATTTAACCTTTACCAGCGGGTGACCGAGCACCGCTCGGAGAAAACAGGTATCGAAGCTAACTCGAAGATTTAAATTTTCAATTGTGATTTATCAAAACAATACATGCCATAAGAAAATTTGTGAAACCATTGGTGAAAAGATAACCGGTTAAAGTGCACCATTGTAAACTATTCTAAACAAAGTTAGAGTTTGGAAAGGGAACTATTCTATACAAAGGTAAAGTAAAGGTAAAGATTGAAGTGTGTTGAAGTTCAATATTTTTGACAAATTTATTTAGAAAAACCAAACATATATACATACATAAGAAACATATTATAAACCTATAACAGCATAAACATAAAACTTTATTAGTTCGCCATATTGGCTATAGATGGCAGCACGTTACCACTTGAAAATTTAAGTAGCCATTATGGCGAACTAATAAAGTTTGAAAATATCCTATCTGTAACTCCGAACTGCTCGACCGTAGCGCTTCAAAACCGGCGCAAATCGATTCCTCGTGGCCAAAAACCCCAGACCCCCAAGTTTACCGGAGTTTATTAATTCTGGGGCGATTTTCGACTTGACAACCATTCCTCGTATTATAGTATTAGATTTGCATGATGATAGAAGTTTCCCTCCTAACATTTAGTGAACAAAAAATTGTACTCAAAACAGGTGTACTGTAAATTGATTGTTGATGGCAATTGTTTTCCTACGACTATTGCGTAATAAGAAACGTAGCTGTCAAAAAAAAAAAATCAAATGTCACAGTTATTTCAGCGGGTTTGAACTTGTCAATCTGATGTTTGTTGCGGTTGGAGGAAACGTACAATTTCTTAAATATTTTTTTTAATATCTGATCCGATATATTTTTGCTAACAAAGCGATATTGAAAGGATGAATTTAGAAGAGAGGGGCATGGAAGATTCCGCATTGAGCTTGGCATTTGATGGAAATTTCCATGAATTTGCATGATAGACATTTCCACCACACTGTTTTTTAATTATACTATATAATTAAAATTAGAATTTTATAAACATTCCTCACTTTATTTAGTGCATGAATTATATAACCCTGATTTATTTCATTCAAAAAATTATGGAAAGAAGAGTTAAAATATATGAATATATTAGTTACTAGCCGCCTTTGGCGACCAGCTGGTTCGCCATGTGTAAAGCGTTCTAAAATTTTCAATTAAATCACATATTCGTTAGCCTTGAAGTAAATCCGGGCATTGATTGACCTGAAATTAATATTTTCTTTAAGATGATGGACGGAAAGTTCTAAAAGTACACCTTTTCCTAATAATATTCTTTAATTTTATAAATCAGTCAGTTTTAACCATCGGTTATGCTTCCAAAATATTAAAAAAAAATTCGATGATGTTGCCAAAATATTAAATGTGTTTTTTAAAGAAAGCGAGAAAGGGAAAAAAAGTATTAAATTAATGATACAGATATTGCAAACGACTACATAAATATGCCATTCAGTCGGGATTTCAATGCATATCCTGTCTAAATTCATTCAGGTTTACTATAAATAAAGATAATTTATGGAATAAATGATTTAGATATTATAAACGATTAAAGAAACCTTTGCTTTGCTTTTTTTTTTTTTTTAGAAAATATCACATTTTATGTTTCTTTTATTTTATCCGGTCACGTGCTTATAGTTGTATTGCTTTAGATTTATTTGCGATGATAATTTTTTTATTTGAACTTCCGGCATTCTTTTATTTTATCTAGTCACGTGCTAAAAACATGGTTAAAACATTTCTTTAAAAATTCGTTAAAAATAGAAACTTACATTATAAATTTAAAAAACCGATACCGTTAGAGAGCTAATTTTTTAATCTTTAAATTGATATAAAAATCATATTTGTGCGATCATATTTTCGGAAGTTATAGCGGAAAAACGTCGAAATTTCGCTTAAATTTTAATTAATTCAAATTCTAATTAAAAATTCGAAAAAAGGGCTCCGAGGTGCACATTCCGGACCTACAAGGTATACATGCACCAAATTTGGTAGCTTTAGGTCCAACGGTCTGGCCTGTAGAGCGCCAACACACACACACACGCACACACACACACACACACACACATTGAGCTTTATTATAAGTATAGATTATCTGAACGTGCATTTTTAAAAAATTCTACTAATTCAGCATTTAGGTTAATAATCATTTGCACTCTGATGGTGCTTTATCGGATGGTGCCTCCCACTCACTATTCAAGATGGTGCATCATTTTGATGTTTTATTTATTTATTTATTTTTCAATTTTTGATTTTTAAAAAATACCTAAGGAATGGTAAGAAGATGTAGATACTTTTTTCGGTAAAATTAAATGTATGACTATATTAAATATTTTTTTATCGCAATAATATTGTATTAACAGCATTATTTTGTATCAAATTATTTTTTCGAGAGCAAAGGCTTAACATCTTTTTAATTAACGTGATTGCAGCTCTTATTAGTCCATCAACTCCTAATAGCTGCTATTTACAAACATGCCACTAAGAAAGCAACTAGCAGAATTTTAAACCTTCTTAAAACTGCAATGAAACTCTCTTAAGATGAAATAGTTATGTATTAAAGTATTATTTTCACATTGCAAACTTTTTTTTAATAAAGTGTAAGTAAAGTGAAAGATATGAAACATAATAAATGACGGAAAAGATATCCAAAATGAAAACGAAAACTATCCATTTCGCTTTTTATTCCAATAAAACTTTCACAGTCCGTGTGAATGATATCCGGGATGTCGGATCACAATGGATGATTACCGGAAATCCTCGCGTGCTCAACATAATGACGGAAGAGCCCATGTATATTTTTTTTTCCTCGCAAAACTGGCTTTAGGAGTCCACGAATGGAGATTCTATCAATGAAATGATTTGATGGACATTTCCACGAGCATTTTCACCTTGTCAGGCGATACAAGTCAACCGCAACAATTTAATAAAATATTACAATACTATTATATCTCAAAGTTTTATGCAAGGAAATCTGAAATTTATCCATACAATAGGTAAGAATGCTGAATTGAAAATTAACATTTAAGAAGTTTCTTTTTTAAAATCATTTATTATAAATAAAAAAAAAATCCCTCGAAATAATAATAAATAAATAAATAATGAAAAAAAATTACAGATATTTAAACGTCTGACAAAGATTTTTAAAAAACATCTATGCATAGTGTAAAATAAAGTCTTTGAAAATGAAAAACCCGAGAAATATTTAACTGATATTAGAGATATTTCTACGTTTTGCAAGGTATTTATTAGAGAAAGTTTTCTATATTAAAGTCATATATATATATAAAAAATTATAATTACGATTTTAACTGATAAACAAGCATAGAACATTGGTACGATGAGTTATCTGTATATTTTTAAATTTTAAAACAGCTTTACTATTGTACATTTTTAGTGAATTGCTTTGTTTATGAACATACCATATTTTTGCCTTTTTAACAGTCTAAATATTTCTGAATCTGTGCTATAAAAATTGTTTTGTAATTATCTTTAATGATTTCTAAATATATGTTTATGTTTATTTGATGTTGTGTGACATACGCATGTCATATCGGGTGAAGGCTGGACTTGAGTTTAAAGCTAACTATGCTTAAAGCTAGATATTTCAAAAGTTTTATAATGATAGGTGACATCAAAATAAAAATAAGCCACCAAAGGAATAACTAGCCACTTTGTTGCTTTCAGATCGCTTCAAAAACCTCAACAACATGTTCTCACATGATAATAATAACGATATTTAAAATTATACGTCATCGTTTTTAAATAAGACTTGTACCTAAGTATTTTACACTGAATTTCACAAACATATCTTAAATAATTCCATATAATTCGGAAAATTACTATTTGCAGAACATATATCAAAAACCGTAGTCAAACGATAAAGACTCTTCATTTTCATACTAATTACATCATTCCAACGGAGTTTGACTATTCGAAGTGTAATCCAGACAAACCTACAACAACCGAAGGATTCAAATTATCCAATACCGGTTCCATAATTAGATAAAAAGGCGCTAATAATCATTTTTACATGGGACGGAAATAATAATTAAATAGAAGATATTGGTCATTCCCTGTTCTATTCAAATTTTGAAAAAGGGATCGTGACACGGAACAGACTGGGCATCTTCCGAGATGTTTACAAAAAATACATGAATAATTTAAACAGCAATATGTGAAATTACTCTCGTAGGAAACGCATAATTTTTCTTTCAGAACTTCCGAAGATGTTAAGGTCAACTGCCGCAAAAACACAATCCCAACGCTATTGAAATGTGAATAACTACTTCACATAATGGGTGCATATAAAAATAAAACAATCTGCACAAAGGGAAAATGGTCCTGCGGGTCAAAGCAGTGTCAGGTGGAAGGTATGCGCGATGTATTGAAAGAGATCGACACCAATAAGGCTTTTCCCAAGACCTAGTTACCCTTTGTCGTCTCCTCCTCTTGACATTACCACTTGTTCCCCATATTTTTCATTCCCCAGAAACTATTTTTCTCAAAGCTTCTCTGGTGCGGACGTGAGTGTCTTTCTTTACCGCGCCAATAATCCCGCGCATTCCTAAGATTAAGGTGTGTTCGGAGTTGATAAAACTCCCAACTGTGCTTGAACTTTCCCTATTCAGAGCTCTTGACATAATTTTGTTTGATTTAAAGATACATCAGATCTTGTTAGAGAAATTTTATTGCACTGTTAATTGCTTCAAGACATTTAGGGCGATTAAAATAGTTTTAGTACCAGTGGATCTCGCATTATTAAAATTATTTTAGAACATACTTAATATTCTTGCTGTCTTAAATTCTAATAAAATAGATAAATGTGTTCTATTACATTGATTCTTAAGATACTTAGTGTTGAAGTTGTGTAATTATGCTTAAGCATGATTACACGACTAAGACTAAAATGATTATTCTCTATCCTGTGTTCTGTCTGTGAGGTGTGTAAAATTAAAACTAAAAAGGATTGTGCAAGTGAGTGTGTGAATGTCATTTTCAAATTAGATAAAGTCAGACTTCTGCCCTCGGGTGTTCAAGGGTCCTTACCCTCAGAGCTATTGCACCCCTCTTCCAACGATCTCATGGCTTGGTTTGAGTTGATATTCAATCCAAAGGGGATAAGTAATAATGATTAAGACTAAGATTCGAACTTTAAGTATGATTGGATTTATAGCCGATTTCACTGTCAGATTTATAGCGACAGCCAATTATGCTTGATACTTTTGGGTCCGATGTCTTTGCACTTAATACATATGGTAACTGAATCTTTTCCCGTTAGAATTAATCTAGATATTTAATGGATATACATCCAGGCAGATTTCGAAGATGCCTTGGTTCATTAGGAACAGGAATATATTAAAATATGTTACAATTAACTACAATTGAGGAACATTTCAAGAAAGTGGCTATAAAATACTGCTAAAAATTGGACAACCATGAAAACCTTGCAATACGTGAAATTCCAGTATATGACCCTAAAAGTAATAGGAACAGGAGAAGACCTAGGGGAATACTCCAATAAGAGACCCATCTTCGCGCCAAGCCGACTTGATGATCCTTCACCACTTGCCAATGCCCTTATTCGGATTAATTAAACAACTTAATTAAAAGCACTCAGGAAGATAATTCTTTCTCTCTCTTTTCTCACATCTGTTTGTGTATAACTATAAGTTACTGAAATCCCAACTAACTCCAACCCTTTAAGAAAATTTTAAATTATGCTCAACATATTTTGTCTGGTACTTATCTATTAAATTAGTCGAATGGAAGATAAAAGACCGCCGAACATTGGAGCTTCCTCGCAACCCCCATATCATTGATATTGTTCTTATTGGATATCGATTCTTGCTCTCTCACAGATTAGTAACTGAGATAGGAATATGGTTTTAAAATAGGATTTCGCTTCTTCAGAAATATATTGATGACAATGCATTGCTTACTTCGATTTTGACCGTGATTGATGTATGGATGAGAAGAGAAATGGAATGATTTGCTAATACATTAGCAGTAAACGAGAATTCTTGAATAACATGTGCACATGAATTCTTGAATAACATTATTAAGTTAAAGTGAAATGACTGGAGACTTAATGCATATGGTTACAAAAAAAATCTGACATACTCATAACATCGTCAAAACAAGAAGGCAAATTATATTTTATCGATCGGTATCAGTCAAAAGTCCGAGTTCAAAAACTGATACTGAATACCTGATGAAGACTGAATGCTGGATAAACTTTAAATTAGTGTTGAAGACTGTCCAACTCTATTTTTTGTGCACTTTTTTAATCAAATACCAATTGAAACTCAATTACTCAAATGAGTTTAAAGTCTGACACAGACCAAAAGAAGGAAAGTTCTTGGTAAATTGTAGTTTGAAGTTGACAATTATGATAAAAATGAATCTTAAATGGCACATAGTGGTTTTATTTATTTTACGGTTTTGAATAAAATTTTCAAAGGTGATTTGACTTTTAATATAACACAATTGCAACTTAGCTTTACTGATGTCAAATTTTATTTTTTCTTTCCGAAAACCTATAAGGAAAAAAAAATGTAGAATTTATATTTAAAGTTTACAAATCCTCAAAGAGCTCTTTCATTATAGAATATGGGAAATTTGAAGTACATCGAAAGAATGAATTGGTTATTCTTTATCCCAAAATCGATTATGTTTTTCGAGTAATTTGTTACAAACTAAAATTGTACCTATTGTCAATGAGATTTTGATCAAAATAGGTCATCATCACTGAATCGACACAGTCAAATGATAGAAACTTCAATCTGTCAATGGTTATGGACTTACAACAATAAAAAAGTACATCTCAAAGTGGTTCATATAATAATATATATTATTATATATTACAAAATATCAATATAATAACACTCTACAGCACCTCTGAAGTTCACTTGCATTGTGAAGTTCGAGAAAGTTTGCCACCTGTCGATCAAAGAGGTTATCAATCACCAAATCACTTTAGAACCCATCACAGATTGTTCCGATTGTGAAATCACACACACACAAAATGACGGTTACAAAATGAAACGGTGAGTCATGAAGGTCTTGGCTATCTGAAAATCGAACGATGTTTGGATCCAATCTTAGATTGTGACAAACTGCACGGACGATTCACCCTTTAATCAGAAGTCGAAGTGTTATTTAAGAAGAGGCGGGGAGCCTTGCAACGTTCCATTTCGAATCTTGAAAGGGGAAGTCCTCGAACCGAAGATGTTCGATGGCAGATCATTGTCTAGACACGCTTCACGCAAAGTCTTTTAATGACTGGCGAAAATGAGAAACAAAACGCGGCAGTAAAAGTCCTCGCGTGCCATTCAACCGACCCACATCGTTTGGCCATTGTTAGGGGCACGCGATCCCCTTCTCGGGATTATTTGGACACTGACCCTCCGACAATCGAGTTCTTTGGACGGAGGAATTGAATTGATATAAACAATCCAACACGTCATTAAAAGATCCATACCTTATCAAGTCACTTTCGGCACGATAGAAATGTTTATTTCTAATCAGATATGTTTTAGAGCTGGGAGGTTAAAATATCCCAGCATTAAAAGCAAGAGTAACAATCAGTAACACAGCAACTATCAGTAGCAACACACGGCATAACTTTTTTAATGCTTTATTCGCCGTTTGTTAGTATTATGAAATTAAGTAAACATATTACAGTTTTGCCCTTTCTATGCCCCCTAATTTACTAGTTCGTCGTTTCTGTCAGTAACAAATTAGGGTATTTTACGGCCTTTAGCCATGCATATTATAAGGCCCCTCTTTTTATTAATAAATTGGTCGATTTAGTTCCTATTTCAAAACATTATTTTTTTACATAAGGTTTCATTCTAGGTAATCTCCCTTTATTTTATTAATATTAGGAAAATTCAGTATTTTTTATTTATCACTTTACAGCGCCCGACATCCATGTTTATAGGTAAACTAGCTGGTGCCCAACGCGTTGCTGCCGCCAAAAAAATAATATTAAGTGCAATTAATCAATAATTTGGCAATGTTTTATTGAAATAGATGAAAGGTACGACAGTATATAAAATATGAACAAATATTCATTTTTATATATTAAATATTTGTATTTTTTTAGAATTGTTAAACTTGGTATTCTTTCAGAATGGTAATGTAAGAAATAATGATACTTATTCTATGATACCTATTAAATGTGATACTTATTGTATCTCGCGATTCGTTTAATATTCCTTCAGAATTCTCAAATTTAATTTTAGAAAATGTGATTAAAATATATTCCTCAAAATTGATCAAACATATAAAATATATTTATACCATAAAGTCGTTGATATAGATAAAAAGATAATTTTTGAAAATTGAGATGGTGCAGAATTATTTGTACTACAATATTTTGAGTAGTTACTGCAAAAAACGCCAAAATTTAATTAAAGCTAAAAAAACTCAGGGTTGGTCTCCCAAAAACTTTCTTACCTCTTAGAGTTGTTACCTCTGAGAATGACTTGCATGACATTAGCGTACTATAGCTACAAAATATTAACCTTTCACTTGGATTTAGCGTTCATACATAATCTATTGTCTCCTCGGCGTGTTATTTGGAGATTAATCTTTGGTAAATAGATGCGGTTGAGATTTGATTTTTTAAAATTTTAGATAATTATACTATTTTTATAACCATCCCGTAGGTGTAAACAATAAGCTGGCCAAGTTTCATCGCACTCGGATGAACGGTTTAGGAAGGCATAAGAGACATATAGACTAACAATCATTTTTATTACAAACAAATTGTTGAAACAGATATTCAGTGTTTATAAATATTCTAATAACTAATTGAAGGTAATGAAAAAGCTTGATCAATTAAATTAGTAAAAGTGCTATTATCATCCTAATACGTTTTATAAACTTATTTAGTTAATATTCATGAAAATAAATTTTAGGTGATCTGTACAGGCCCTATCTGACTAGATTGCTGCTGTTATGGTTTTATTACAAACTTCGATGGTTTTCTTCGAACATACCAACCAGCGACATGCTGAATTGTAATAGTTTTTTTTTTTTGCTGTAATTTTTGGTAAACAGGTAAAGATTTTGTGACCACCAACTTTTCTTTTAAAGGTGAATGTAAGAATTTTCTTTTTTCCAACTTAAAGAGAAACATTATTTTAATAGTATGCTAATAAATATTATTGTTCAAAGTTGGAGCAATTATTATAATAAAAAAGAAAAAAAAAAATCAGAAAATGACATGTCAAACAAACAAAAATGTAAAAACTTAAAAGGGCAAGATGAGCGATCTTCCACCATATGAAAGGAATAGCTTGTTTTTTTGAATATCAGGTTTTAACATTTGGAAGAGAATTTAAATGAATTTGAATTAAAAATTTCATTTTTTCCTTTTAGTAAAAGTAATTATTTTTGTATTTAATCCCAAATTTAGAGAACAAATTAGAGTGAACACACGTTTATAAAATCAAAAATCCATTAAATGCTGAATTTTATTAAGAACAAAATTCGAAAGGGGATATTAAATTTGAAATTGCAATTTATGAAATGTACGTACTTAATCATAAAAATTAAAAAATATGTTTCAGAATATCATGGAAAATTTCGATTGAAAGAAATTTTAATTTCAATTATTGAATTTTAATTAGATTATTATATCTGTATCAGTTAACTGTTCATTTTAATAATTTATTGCATTAATTTTTTTCCTATTTTTTCTATCTTTTTAATAACATTCTAATTATTTTTGTTATTGGATGTTATATTTCTCTTTCAACTACTGCGCATAAGGCGAAAAAACGTTAATCAAGCGTGACAACTTTAATTAAGAGGCATTCCTTAAATCTGAACTTCAACAATAAAGGTTTAAGAATTTATTATGCTTCAGTCAATAAATCTGTAAAAGCAATCTTAATTTTTAAAGCTGTGTCTAACTATCCTAACTAAGTAATATAAGCTTCATTAATAAAAGTATATTGTAACTAAAAAGTTGGCTCCATATCACTTGTAATTAACCGTTGAAATTTATGAAATCTGGTAAACATTTACGAAATTTCAAATCATCTTTAGTGTCCAAAAATGCCAATAATTAAAAAAAAAATCTTAAATTTTTAAGATTTCTTTTTTATTTTTCTCAATTAGTTTCTGGTTACAATCCACTAATAACTGATTTTTTTCCCTCGATAAACACTTTAAAATGGTGTGAAGTATCAAATATATTATATTTTCAATAGATGGATTGAACAACCTTGAAAAACAAAGCAGATTCATTTGAAAATGACTCTTCAAAAATTTCTTCATTAGAGCATAGTATATGCAATTATAAAAATGACTCCCACTTACGAATGTCAACGGCACGACAACTAACAAGCAAGTTTCTCTTCAGTATTCTTTCGTGAAGAGAAAATTGTGTCCGGCCACAAAAAGAAAAGCGAGCCGCCAATCGATCCATCGACCGACGATGACACTGTCTGATAGGATCAACAAGTGGGGGCGCATTCTTCCGCTCAAACAAAAGACCTCATTACCGGAGAAGTTAAGACATTGGTGCAGCATAAAACTTCCGCCTTAATCTCTGCAGACATTCCTGTGTGTCACGTCCCGAGGGATGGTATCAGGCCCCCACCTGGCTCAGGACAAAAAGATCGTCTGCTCGTTTCTCTCGTCCTTCATTTTATTTATTACTTTTTTAATAGTGCCTCTAGGTCAATATTTGGTTGATTTCACTGTCGTGAATGAGAAGAGGCCAAACGATTTCGTTTTCACCTGACACCTGCAGGTAAGTCATGGTGACCCGAAGTTCCGGAACATATAAAGTAAAACGCTTTTTTTTATGGTGCTTTCACACATGATCTAGTATTACAATTTAATTTATGGCTTATCTATAGAAGGTGAATAGGCAGTATTAACTTTTAATGTCGGTATACATAGGGAAAGCGGAAACAGACAAACATTTTAGAGAGGGTGGGGATCATGCTCCAGAATAAAGGGTACGGAAATTTTCTTGACGAACTTATGAATCAATAAAAAGCATAAAATAGGCAGGGAATGAAACGTTTGGGACTAAATTGTGTCCTTATATGTCGTATGACCTCATTTTAAATGCAAAATTATAGCTGATATTTTCACATAAAGTAAAGTAATTTTGTTAGAAATGAAATGAAGTATTAGTGCAAATCGTTACTTAAAGCTTCCATGATTACCAACACAACATTAAATGTACCCAAATTTCGACTATTTAATAAAACTCGATATATAATATATATGTACCTAAGAGTGACTTTATACGGGAATCCCGGAAAGCAAATTGGTTGTTCATATTTGTTCTTTTAAAAAAATTCTTTTAAAGATGGGAAGTGTAAGGTCACAAACAGTCATTTAATAAATCATATACAGTTTGATCAAATATTAAAACGATCAACCATACTGCAGAAAAGATTGGATAGATAAATTCCCAAACAATCATATACAAATGATCAACAACTGAAACGATCAATCATACGGCAGTGAAAATTGTGTATGTAAGATAACAAACAATCAAATAATCAATTATCATATGCACATTGATCAATTACAAAAACAATTAACTATATGACAGCATTTCTACAGACTACAAAAGCATTATTTATGGTTTGCTGGTGGTGGGGGGTGGATGATCCACCTTCTACTTAATAAACTCCTGGTGGTATATATGTGATTCTATGTACACTATTTTAAAAATAAGTAATTAAAATAATTCTACTTATAGGCGTAATAACTTGTATCGAAAAGGATGTGGACCTAACAATAAACAAATCAAGCATTCAATGAACTCTTGCTTGAATATAGCGAAGTATTTTCAAAACAGTCGATGCCATTGAATTAGATGACGAAAAGTAACAATAAAGGAGTTCATCACTAATTCCGCAATATAAAAATTGCCAAAACTATACAATTGGAACCATTGCATGCGTTAAATATAAATTATTCCCAAACCTTTCATCTAGGTATATTCTTTTTTAATGGATAATATGACAAGAAAAAACAATTTATTTAGGTACAAAATGCATACTAAAGTTGAAAAGCCTTCTTAAATAGATTTCATTAATTAAGAAATTCAATAAAAATTGTCATAGAATTTCCTTTTAATACAGGAAAGAATTATTATAACATTTTATAGTTTTTAAAACAAAAAAGAATGTCCAGGCTGTTTTGACATTTATTTTATAGAATTTTTAAAAGTAATACGTATTAAAATCATGCCTTTTAAATAAATAAAATAATTTTAAGAACTCAGAATAGATTAATCTGAACCCATTTTTTTTAAAAAGGCGTTTAGAATTATAAAGGCTTTGAAAATTTTTCGTCGATTCTGCAAAACTTTTTAAATATTAATAATATTCAATATCAGCAAGCGTTTAATTTCTTATTATTTTAAACCAACACCAGTAAGTTTTTTAATTATTAATTTAATAATAATATTGTTAATTACTTAATAAAAGTTTTACTCTTAATTATTATTTAATAGTTTTATTACTGTGTTTAAAATAACAGAATTAATCCAGGGAAGATGAAAATCATAATCATACAATTTGATGGTCGTCTCTTTTTTAAAGAAGAAATTGAATAGTATAAAAAATAAAGTGTGACCCACTTGTTTCGTCACACGAAAAAACTAAAAAATAAATTACCTTAATTATTTTTTTCGCTAAAAAAACGCCCTGCTCTATTTAGGTACAAAAACATTTAATGAGTCAGCTTTTTAAAACTAAAAAAATGAACTGAGGAAAAATTAGTTTATCTCTGCAATCTTGATAATTTAAAAAATACTTCAAAAGAATTAATTAAAATACACTGACTAAAGAAACAGCATTTTCTTTGTCTTCCAAATAAAAAAAGGTCCACATACAAAACGCAGGAATAGAAATGCAAATACCCAGCTTCAGTCACACCAAAGTAAATACTCTGAAAAATTGTTTAGTATTATCTAAAATTGATGTTCAAAATTCAATTCCGGCACCACGCCGTGAATGAGCCGCAATTAAATAAAACGAGTAATTTATAGAAGCACAAGAGCGTAACACAGCAGGTGGGCCACGACGCATATGTAAAATAACAGACGGTTTCCTGCACGACGCACCCTTAAGTGGTTTATGGGACATTAATTATGTTCCAGAGACAAAACAATCACTTGGGATTGAGACGAGTTCCGAGCACAATAAAATTCTAATTGCATGTATACAATTTTGCATCTATCACACACCCAGAGCTCGAGACATTGTCGGGGGAAAAAGGACCACCCTCACCATGGAAAAACCTCAGCCTGTGTGGTCGACCTTCGTTCGAATGCAGATTGGAGGTCAAGCAAAATCATCTCACTCTTCAATTGCTACCTGCTTTAATCCCGTGCAGTAGAGGGAAACCTTGATTAATGTAGTTAGTTAATTAAACCTTAGTGCGCATCGCAAATATCAGAACTGCATTAAGACACATTAGAAATAATTATAATGAAGCTAGTAAAAATAAGTTAGGCATCAATTATTTTTTAAGGTGATATGTAATCACACAAAGTTAATGGTTCGTCTTCTCTCTCTCTCTCCCACCATCCCTCTGTCTGTCTGTCTCTCTGTGTGAGTATTTACACGTATTTCAGAAGTTGCATGATCGAATAGAAGAAACTTTTGAAATTTTAAAACCAATTCATTTTACAGAGGAGGCATTTTATGTACAAAAAGCAATGATAAAACTGACGCCCATTTATTCAAAGGCAAAACAGATAGAAATTCTTCCCTTCATTTAAATTACAATGAAATTTTGACAGAGATTACATTCACAGGTGTCGAATTACGAAAGGGAATCTTAGGTATTTTTAAAAGTATATTATAAGCATTAAGGATTTTTGTCCCTGCACTCTGAGCGTGTGAAAATGTGTATGTATAGAGCGCGTGTAAAATTAATTAAATTAAAAGAGAGAATTAGATAAGAAATCAAGGGACTATTTTAGAACGAAATTAATATGGGTTAAATTAAGATAGAAATTAGAAAATTAACTGGAATTTAAATTAGATTAAGATATATAATGATTTTTTAAAATTTTATTAAAATCTTAATTTTTATCTTAAATTAGACTAAATTGATTTCATTCTAAACTATTTGTAATCTTATTTCCTGAGCCAACTCTTACTTTTCATTTTATTATTTCTAACACGAACTTAACACAATTGTTACTCCGTAGTTCCCACATCAAGTATGAAGGGAAAACAAAATTCTTACCACTCATACACACCTTTAAAGATACTTAATTCCGTTGTTCCAGTTGAAAAGTGACAAAAAAATTCCCTATCGAAATCTCATAGTAAAATGATTGAAGGGAAAAATTTTCTGCCACTTTGCTTTTGTATTGCGATGTGAATAAATATCATTTCACCATTGCTTCTTCCTTGCACATAATACGTCTTCAATGTAAAATAAATTGAAGTTAACTTCAAAAATTTCTTCTTCGTTGCCATACATTGGCAAAATTGTGTTTAAAAATTTATATAATTACTCGAAGCGAAAAGAAACGAGAATTATGGTAATAATATCTACATGTACTAAAATGACCATGCAATAATCATACTTTATGATTTCAAACTAATCATAGCGTACCCTATGTGAAATTTTGGAAAAAAAAGAAATTTAATCATAAAAATTTTGTCAAAAGTGAAAAAATATCAATAACAAAATCGTACAGCTTTGTCGATTTAGTATAAGGTTGCTTACTATAGTCATCAACCATACCGACAGTCCTGACGACGGTTTTGTCTATGGTGTCAACAGTTCATAACTTTGATTACACGATCGAAATAATTCAAGGACATTATTTTCGTTATCTTCATCCCCATGTTAGTTTGCTTTTGCTCAAATTTTCAACAAAAATATCAATTTTATTGATTTTCACTTTTCAAATTTTTGATTAGTTTCATAACTTAAACATGAAGGTGCTAGTGCATAATAAGTCGATGATTACCCAAATTTTAAACACTGCAAGCAATTTTTTTTCTGAAATAAAATGCTTGTATATAGCATCGTAAGGTTTACTAAACTTTTAAGAAATTTATAGAAATAAAATGTTTCTATATAGTAGGAAAATAATTCCCAAACTATTAGGCATAGCAAAAATTATTTTTAAAAATGATGCCAACAACGACTCACCTCATTTCTAAAAGCACTGAATTATTCCAGACATAAATAGCGTTCTTTTATAAAGAGTTTTTTTATGGACCGGAAAAGAACTTTCGTGTAGAAAAAAAAAGTTTTTAAGAGATATAATTTAAAAATATTTCTGATGTGGAAATTAGTAAGGATTTTAAAGCCAAATCCCATTATTCTAACTGCTAGTTAAAAAATACATATATATTAAAGACTTTGTCACGATTTACCGTTTTGAAAATTTAAGGTATACAAGACATGACAATTACTGGTGAATATTACATTCATTTATGCATATGGTAAAAGAAAGATTTCAGATTAAATCATTGATGTACTAAATTTTTTTAAATGATAAAGCATTTGGTATGAAATTCTTGATCATCAAGATTACACTTCATGAGAATCATGATGAATTTCAAGTAATAGTGCATGACCACTCAACAGTAATGTAACATTACTACAACTTTAGTTTTCTACTTAGCGATGTCACTGTTTTAGCTAATCAACGCAAATTAATCTAAATATTAAGTAATCACAGCATGGTAAAATTCATTGATTTATTTAAACATTAAGGAGTTTAATTTTTTTAAAGTCAAACTAACAAAAATTTCATCACTTTTTACAAACTAATTATCTAATTAATTGTAGAACGTGTACTTATTTTCCCAGTTATATATATTTTAATGATGATGATCAATTACTTATTGCAAACCGAACAAATGTTGGCATCTTTCTCTGCGTTTGGGTGTAGCTTTCTCAATTGCTCTGAAAATATTCCTTAAAAGATAATTTTTAAATATCTATTTCTTTAAATTCCTAATTTAAAACATGGAGAGAAAGCATGATTTGTACTTCATAGAAACACTTTTTAATGTGGAATATAATATATCAGTCCACTCTAAATTTAAAGTTCATGCTATTTTGAATAATAAACCACAAAATCTTAAAATCTCAAAATAATTTCTCTAAAACTATAATGAGTTAAAACTATTCGTTACATCAGTCCCAAAGATAAGGGAGCAGATAATCATTGCATTCAGATTAATGTATATGATAAATATTTAGTACAAATCTCAGACTCTCAGTTAATTACCCTTCTCGGTCATTCAAATTTAAAAAGTAATGACTAATATGTGGCAGCATATGATTTAACTAAGTGCAATATGCGCCAAGAATTAGAATATAAAAAAGTACAACAAAATAACATAAAGGGAGCATAACCCTATCGTTTCATTCGCGCCCATGCGTGCATTCTACAGTAATGTGGCAGGAAGCGGACTGTTTAATCAGCTAATATTTGTGGGAGTTCACTTTTTTGCATACACAATGAATGTCCAGACCACCCCAAAAGCATATAATGGGCTGAGCCCCCTTTTGCTGAATGCACACGCACCGCGTGCACGCAGAACCCATTTTAAAAAACAAGAATAAAAGATCAATGAAAATCACAAATGGGCACAAGGCCTTAAGGGCTGTCAGTGTTTTTTCTCCGTTATTATTTTTTTAATATTATAATTGTTAAATTTATTGAAATGAAGGTCTGAATTTTCTCAGAGAAAAAGATTAAAGTTTAAAGAAATTATTTTTTCAACTAATAAGTATGAAATAACACATGAAAATGTCAATTTTGATTTCAAGCATGCATTTTCAAAAAATTGAATAAAAAGTGTATGAATAATACATAAAGTAACCATATGTCAGGAAAAATTACATTCATACTAAGTTTTTATTACAATTCGCATATTTCACAGACTCTATACAAATTTGGAAAACAAAATTTAATGTAAAGGTCACATGCTAAATTTCATTATTCTAGCTCAACTCATTTTGAATTATCATGCTTACAAACAGAGAGATATATACCAATTGATTCCAAAGACGTGTATCAACTTGAAAAAAATCAAAAATTTGGAAATTCCTCAAAATTTGGATTTTGAATTTTTTGGAAATTACGGTACTTGATCTCTGTACACTTTATAATACACAAAAAGTGATAATATAATAAAACTTCAATTTTTTAAATACATTTTTAGAAGAAAAAACCCTTGCATTTGAATAACAAATTTTACTTATATATCTCAGTTTTCTAATATTTCCAAAATTATTAGATAATCAATTGTCTCTTACAAATTTATTGCACATGACTGTTTCATGTAAAGCGTGCGTTTCTTCATTTTACTTCATTGTTACTACATAAAGTGCGAAACATCTTTTAAAGGCACATTGCACTGCGAAGGATATATAATATTTTGATGAACTCTGCTTGAAGAATTGTATAACAAAATATAATTGCATTAATGAAATAATTCAATTAAATTAAGCAGCTTTCCCGATCAGATGATGTATATGAACACTCTTACCAAAGTTATCTTTTCCCTCTTGAACCCCTCAGTAGGATCATTATTCTGGGTATTCATTTCACGTGCGCGGGGCGATAAGGTCCCCCAAGAATATAAATTGCGTTATCCAGTTCCGTTTCGAGTCACATTCTGAGAAAACGAGACATCTTATCGATAAGCACACCGGTGGCCGCCGCCTTTCAATTTATATATGCCTTTAAAAATAACTGCCGAGAGGGCCCCCTTGGATTTTAGACAGTTCAGAGGCCCCGACCATTTTTAGAAAGATAGTACAGCTGATTTATACCACCTGCCGCAAAAATATGGTTTGTATTCCAGATATGGCGTTTGTGAGATAAAAACTGGAAGGTCAGACTTTCAGGATTGATGTTTAACATCAGGATAAATAATGTAAAGGTTGATATGGATAGTCTGTGATAAAAAAGATGCAGCTGTTCTTATTGTTTTTAAATACCGTTATATACCGCTTTTTTCCATTGAATAAACGGGATCATTTAATTTCCGGAAATTACTATATTACTATTTCCATGCATGCATTGTGATTCTAATTAAAACCATGAGGAGTGGTCTTCTTTAAACTTTCTCGCACATTCTCCAATAAAGGAGTCATTCGAGAGAAAGCCTTGCATGGAATTGGAGCACAATTATTAAGAAATACTATTCGTTTTGGAGATATCATGTTAACAATGGATAATTTTTATGAAAATTCAAGTTCTGAGAAAAGTGAAGACAAATTTTAGCGTAAAAATGCGTTTTGCTTAAAATCCCCCTGGATGGTAGGTCGGGCGTTCCTTTTCCCAGCAAAGATAAATCGTTTTGGAAAGTGGAAAGTTTGGCATGACAACAGCAATTTTACTGAAACCATCGTGTGACTCCTGACAAATATTTTTATGATTGATTCCCTGGTTTGTGATTAAAAGGATACAAAAATCGAATTTGAATTTCAGATGTGGTTTTCCTAACCGATTGAATTTTAAAAAAAAAACAGAAGTACAATTGTAGCCGCAAAATCCTATACCGAATTTGCTAATTTAAATTGCTAATCACGTTTACCTGTAATTGAAAAAACAAACCGACAGACGGTCAATTCAAATTTTTGCTCCCTGTAGTTATCGCTTTAAATTATATTCGAATAAATTATATTACAGGTAATAGCGGAGTAGAAGGACAGAGTAATTTACTCAAAGTTTTATAGAAATTGGCAAATTTCTTATAAAGAACTTATATCGAATTTCATTGGTCTAGCTCAAAGCATTTTTAAGCTATCTTTCTCACTGACAGATAGGCAGACATTTTTCAAAACTGTGTTTTGCGAACTCGAGAAAGTCTATAATTTAAAGATTCCTCAAAATTTCGAGTTCGAATTTTTTGACGATTATTATACCTACTCATACGAGAGGTATAATAATTGCCGCGCATAAAAAAGTAAAACGATCCAAAAGAGTCAATATTTAATTTTAAGGGCCGAAATTGCAATATCTAAAATCCTCTCATCTGTGTTTATCCAGATGACAATGCATTTAGACAAACGTTCTAAATGACAAGACATCTGTATCCAGATGGCACTGCATTTAAATAAACGTTCTAAATGACATGGCGTCTGGAATGTCCATCACATAATAGAGAAATATTTGTATACATTCGATTCTATAGAAAAGGCTTTATTCTGTACAAACTGGATGTTTGTCCAATAAAATAAAGTCCAAATGTTTAAAAGATTCTTCTCTGCCAAATGCTTCTTAACTTTATCAGAGGTTAAAATTTTCCCGCAGTGTTCTATTCGGCTTATCTTATTTATAAATTTATCATTGATTCTAAAACTCAGCTGGGGCAAGAAGCATTGTTAAGTTAAAATCGAACAAAATTTCGAATGAAACTATTTTAGTCATTAATATTCTTTTCGTACGTTTGAAACATTCATTACAGCCTAAGAAATCAGGATTTTCCAATGTCAAATCGGGATGCTCTAAAGGTAAAGCTAGCAACAATTAAAAAATTGAAATATTAAGATATTCAAAGGTATAGGTATACTAAGAAGAAAATTTAGGAAACATTTCTTTAAAAAATTCTAATTTAAGAACTTACTAAATTTTAAATAGAAACTACAAAGTTTTACGTAAAAATTAGAACATTTCCTGAAGTGAGATAAAATTTAAAAAATGGAAATTTCCCAACTAATTGAGGCCATCAGGTAGGTCAATAAAAAGAATAAATCATTTCAAATTTTAATCACAATGAAATTTAAAATAAATATAATCATTTAGATTTTTTGAATTCAAAATACTCGTGATAACCAGATTAAAGAAGTTGCAGCCACCAAATGAAATGATGAACTGCAAAGATCCATATCGTACTGTAAAGTCACTGTTTGTTCCAAATATTTTCCATAATATCTTACTCACTGTGGAATCTGGAACAATCGCCATCCATTCCGAAAGCTTCCATTGTTATGCATGGAAATGCTCTCGGCGCAGCAGGACTTTGAGTCATCTCCATAGAGATTCACTCAAAGTAATCCATCATACTCCGAGTGCCGATAGTGGCATTAAGAAAACACAGCCCAATTAACAATGGAATCTATACATAGCATGCAGAATGGAAGAAAGAAATGAAGAGGACAAGACTGGGAAGACGGATGTGAAGAGGAACCATTCTGCTCAACAGGACAGTTTAGGTATTTTAATTTGTTTTCGCAAATCACTAGCGATTGAGAAATTATAGGATATTTGGAAAGGCAAATGACCGATTACTTATTGGAAACAATACAGTTCGTTTTTTTTGTGGGGGGTAGAGAATAATAGATGCAATATAATAAACATTAAGAGCTTTCAGGTATGTTAATTTCCACTTCATAAAGCGTTAGAATATAAGGTCGTTTTAAGATAAGCAAATAATGTTTATATTGATGCAAATAAGATAAATTTCACATAAAATTATTAATCGATTAATTGAGGATATTTTACTTGGAATATCGTTTTTTATTCTTCTTGTGTTTTGTTTTTTTCGTGGTATGATTATTTATAGCAAAAAATTCTGAATGTCAGAAAAGTAATTTATTAGTTGTTATTGAGATCTACATCCCCTGAGAAGATATCCTCCATAAATATTTATTATTTGGCAAAATATTTATTTTCGCAGATCTTAAACAATCATATATAAAATGAATTGGGATTTCAGTGTGAGGTTGTTTACCATAATGTGTACAAATTACGAAATTTTTGAGTTTCAGTTTTTAGATTGTTAATTACAATATTTAAATGCTAAATATAACACTTTTGAGTGTTAATCATAGCATTCACATGCTAAATACAACATTTTTGAGTTGTATGGGAGAGTACAGAATGACAACCTCAATCTCTAGAAGAATTTGTTTGAAAATCTGATATGGGGTTTTCGAACTCAAAAGGTTTTGAAGATTTACCAAAATCTCGAGGGGGACATTTTTTATGAGAATAATATTTTCTTTTGACATATGAGAAAGTAATAATAAAATAAGATAATTCACTGAAGTCATTTCGAAAAAAAAAAAAATGGTTTTCATAAACAAGAACAGGATAAAAATAAATAATAAATAAAATTATGAATAACCGTTTTCAAATAAGAATTCAGCGACTTGCACTAAAGCCTTTTATGACAAATTTCACGAATGCATGTCAGTAAATTCCATCTAATTGGCAAAATAACTGCTTTCACTAGATATCAGTCCAATTTTCCAATACTACTTCAGTAAAATTTGCTATAAGGGGAAAACGATCAATTTATGGTAACGTGATGACTTGCAGACAATGTTCAGTTAGACATTTAAGGTCACATAATTCTGTGATAGTCTTGCTCATCATAGGCCTAAGACATCACAAGAATTGACCCCATAAAAATTGTATGATTGAATAGTTACATGAAGATAGACGCCAGCTTTATTACACTTGACAACGATCACACGAACAAAAAATGTTTCAACGTGTTTCTTTCTTTCCAGTAGCATTCAGTGCGTGTAAAAGATGTTAATCCTCATTATCGATTCGTACCTTCGATCATCGATTACTGGACGAACGGCTCGTCGGGTCCTGAGAAAGCGGCGATCGACCTTCTTCCTTTCCCCCTGCGCCATCAGTCTTTTTTAGAACTGCACTAATGACACACATGGACTAAGGTCCGGTCCTTGATGACAGTTCTTTACATCCGGATGGACTGAAAGGATTATTGGTTGGTGGTTATTAAAATGATTGCAGTCACGAGAAATCATTCGATTTGGTTAATAATGCTATTCTTCAGCGAATAATTGAGTGGCGAGGTTTATATTGAGTGTGAGTGCGGTGTTCTCTTAACAAAAAGAGGGATTTTTTGTTATGAAATAATTTAACGCAGAAAAGGCATTGGCGCAGTTATTTATATATCTACTTTTCTTAAATACAGGATATGTAAAGTTTTATTTCGTCTTAATCAAATACTTATGGGAGTCATTGCAGACTGGTATAAAAATGCTTGCACGATAGCAGGATATATTAATAGCTTGCAAGATATCAAAAAGATCAGCTGGAGACAATAATCTAACTTTGAAACTTCAAGTTTTTTCGAATTATCATATAGACATTCCATTAAAAGATATCTACTTAAACCTATCCATTCGGTAGTAGATTCTCGGTTCAATTTGATAACTTATCTTACAATGCTTTAAAAGTGAAGAGTTCTTGAAAATTTGGATTGATGAAAAGATATTAATCAAGTACCAAGGGCATCTTTAAGCGAACTTACGGATGGGATAAAATATAGCTTTTTGAGTCCTAAGTGGGTTCATGGCAGTATTATCAGAAAGGGCCAGATTATCAAATAGTCAAAATAGATAAATACCTAAGGATCTCAAAATTATACCATCCTGATACATAGAGATAATTTTGCAATTTTTCAAGTTTATGTAAATTTGGGCTTTCTCATGTCCAGTTCATACATACGAACATATAGAAACTAAAAAACCTTAGAATATGCAGAAATAGAATAGAATTTGAATTTCAGACTATTATGTTTATGATTTTATGAAGTTTTAATATCCGCATGCAGATCATGTTACTCCATTGTTGTATTTTTTCAATTAAGGGATCCATAACTCAACAAACTTCTAGAAATTTTTCAATTTGTTTATTGAAGATGTGATTGTGTTTTTTTTAAATTTTTACTTGAAATTACTTTTTTATTTCAATTTTTTTGTATGCTATAAAAAAACCCAACTTTATTTAAGAGGAATTGCATTGAAAGGTTATTGAAAAAAAGTTTATATTTAATTAAAATCAATATAAAAATATGTTTCAGAAATTGAAAAGACTAGGGACCCGAACTTACCAATGTGCTTTCTCAAAACATAATCCAATCTAGTCCTAATCCAAAAAACATAATCCACTACAACCTTGTCAACTTCTAATAAAATCATTTTAGTATCAAGCATTTTACTAAAAGTTGCTGAACGTTCAATTTAAAATATGTTTTCCCTTTTTTATTCATTAAAGCAAAATAATAATGTTTTGTTGAGTAGCTACAAAAATTAGTTCAAATTGAGGTCATCAACATTTTTTCTCCTAAAAAAGGGGGGAAAAAGAGAAAGAAATCTGAAAATATAAAGTTTATATAGTTAATTAAAAGTTTTATCCTTTTAACAACTTTTTCAACATAAAAAGTCTTTTATTTCTTATTTCGTTAGAATAATTTAGAAGGAACTTTAAGATTGTAAAATAAATAAGAAAGTGAAATACAAATTAACGATAATTTTTTAAAAAGTGTTGAAATGAAAAACAAATTCACAAATTTGAGGAAATCTTAAAATTCAAAGTAATTTCCTCAAAAAGTTTAGATTACAAATGTTACAAGAACCGCTTTATTGGCCTCACTCAGGGAAAAATAAATCAATAAATAATGTCCTTAACATTATTCTACACAACCTTACTTGATGTCACAATTAAACAAGGCTTTTTTTCACAATTTAAAAGATCCAAAACAAGAATCAAGCTGATAATCCAACGTGAGAAAAATGCCAGTAACATGACATCTTATAAAAATAAATAAATAGGGAAAACCTTTAGGAACCAATGTTTTTTTTTTTTTTTTTTTTTTTTTGTATCCTTTATCAATTACTGCTATGTTAGAAAAACTAAACAAATTGTTGATACAGTCTTAATGGCATCATAACTTTAAACTTTTTTCCTATCATAATTTTCTTTCCAATTCTAAAAATAAGATAAATAAGAATGAATGGGTATCAATTACTGTGATGTTAAATACTCAATAAAAAGTGTCAATAACTGGTTTTAGGCATTATTTAAATTTTTTCAAGGGATAAATTTTCATCAAAACCCATTTGTAAAGGCTTAAGAAGAATTAATTAAATAAAGTTTAGTTAGTTATTATCATTATTTATTATTTTTCTAGTAAATATAAATTAGATACGGAAAAGAATATCAGTAATTGTCTTATATTATCCTATGTAAATAAACAAAAGGTAAAATTAAATACATTCATAGATGTTTTGGTTTAGTTTTAATTTGATTTGATTTATCGGAACAAGACTCATTCGCTGATTACACTGAGCCAGATTCAATACCATGTTTATTTCAGTCTAAACTCTTTTAAAATTACATTTTTGTTAGATTAATCAATAGATTATTAAATAATAATTCATACAAAAAATGACATTGTAAATAAACTGTCATTAAGATACAAAACATTATGTATTTTCTTTCTGAATTATTATAGGAGTTATCTTTATTTTGAAAAATGTTTCAAATTACTGGCTTTTTAGATGAGAAAATATTAAACACAATTCGTCTATTTCATACATATTGTCAATAAAAATTGAATCCATATATTCTAAGACAGTGTCAGATAATTATTTTAGACAGCTGCTTTCTTTCTTCCCCTTTTTTTAAATGCATAAATGGAAAATTATGATATTCTTTGAGCAATATACTGTAAATATCTGTATGATACATTGAATTTATATGCATAATATATGGACTTGATAATTATATGCTTTATATTTATATGCTTAATATGTAAATACTATAATTATATGTAATATGGTGTATTCATCATGTTTTCTTCTTAATATTATGCGTTTTTTCCTCCTTGACAAAATTCTAACAAAACTGATGCGATTATCACATTCATTTTACAGGAGTGTCAAGAAAACGAAAGATTTGGCGACAGAAATGCCAACTTAGTTTCAGTGGATTAGCCAACTCTAAATCAGCCACTTTGGCCGAAACAGCTGGCACGCGCGACGCTTGAGGACAGCTGAAGTAATGGAAACCAGCTGCGACCGGGTTTTCCGAAGAGCAACAGCACACTGAGCTTTTTTTCTTTTTTTCTTTCTCTTTTTATAATATCATTTTTCTCCACTCGAAAGCAAAGGCGCGTGTAACCAGGTGTCCTTATACTTCGCACGCGACAACCATAACATGGCGCCCCCACGATGCATGAGATTATGAGATTTCTTCTTCACAAAAGTCATTAACAAAAGTCTAGAGTTAAAACTTCGAAATGAGGCCAGGGAATAAGATAAGTAATGCAAGCTCAATGATTTTTCTGATTTTTATTTTCTCGTTATGCGAAGTATAGGTAAAACACTATAATTGTTTAAAGTTTAATGATCATATTTTAGACTTCTTTGCATACGAGAACACATTAAAATTTTTTATATATATACATCTCTGCTTGTTTGCGCATATGGTAACTCAAAACCACTTTAAGCTAGGGTATAAATTCGGTGTATTGAATTATGATCAAAGTTGTAGATTTCTGTCCCATTTTGAGCTAAATCTGTTTGGATGTTCGAATTAGTGAAATGTAAAGATTTAGGATTATAAGTTCTGGTAAACAAATTTAGCATTTAAAGTATAAATATTTATCAAATTTCAATATAAATCCCCCATATTGCTGCAAGTCTGTACTTTCACATAAATGTGAACTCAATTAACTTACAAAAATCAAGGATTTGAATCAAAGAAATTCGATATGTTATCTAGTGATTACAATTGTAGTTTTGTGTTAAATTTTAGTATCAATTGGCCAGCAAAAAGTGAACAAAATACATATTCTCGTAATACATTCAGCAAAATTCTGTATTCATTTCTTTAGCTATATTTCATAACTAGCATTAACCAATGCCATTCAAAGTATTCGCAGCCTTATCCAAGATACCCAATTTTATACGGAAGTTGGGAAATAAGGCCTTTATTGAGGACTATGCGAGAAAGTTTCAGAGAGATCATGCCGCATGTTGAAATTGGGAATGAGATTGTTAAAAACTTTTTATTATTTAGAGAAGTTTCGTAATAATTTAGTTTTTCACATATGTATCAATATTTTGAGATGAGATGATCTATTACAAAGAGACATTAATTTATAATTAAACATATAATTAACAAAATCGAATTTTTACTTCTTATTTATCAATTTTAAGAATTATCTAAGAATTAATTATTTCAACTAATACACAGTTTATGCCTGCAATACAATAGCTATCCCTCGCAGGGATTATAAATGATACGTTCAATTGGTTGTACTAATCAAAATAGAGTGCACATAGAAAATCCACCGGTTCTAGACATGAATTTGAGTTATTTATTGTGATAAATTTTAATAGTTTGGTTTAGAAAAAGTGTGGGACTGACAAATGGATCAAAAACCCTTCGCACGAGCCTTTCATATTTTAAAAGTTCAATCCAATACCATCCTGGATCTTTTGATGAGAATGATTTATATGAAATACTTTATCCATTAAAAGTTAAGGAAAACACACACAAAAAAAAAACATCAAATGACACACTCGATAAGAATTTTAACCTGTTAACTGTTTTTGACGAGTATACATGTCATGGAAAAAATACAGTATTTTACATTACGATTCGTTTATTCGTCAAGTGTAATAAGCAGTGATAATTTGCAGTTTTAATTACATTCTTAGTAAAAACTTAAACATATTCGTAAATTTGAAGATGTTTGAAGTATTTTGAGGCCTATTTGAAATCAAAGGAACAAATTAAAGATTTTTATGCGTTGTACCATGTATTTTTCAATACAATCCTATAACAAATTAAAATAATAATTTTTTATGTTTCATTTCGTTTATATGCAAAAAATGTATGTTAGTTTAAGTAAATAAATAAAATGTGATTAGTAAAATAAAAATAATAATAGTCATTTCATTACAACGTAATTTCATACTACACATACTCTGTGTTTGACGACTATACCCGTCATTGCTAAATTTTTCGACACAATTTTGATAAACATTTTCCGAAGAGGTCGATATAGTTAAAAGTTTAAGAAGAAAAAAATTAAATTCATGTCTGTTAGTTTTTTTCAATTTTTGAGCTTTTTCCAAATTAAAAATGAATATATAAAAATGCCCTATAGACTGTTTTTTTTTCTGCTATCCTTATATACTTATATATTAATATTATATTTAAGGCATTTTGAATGTACTCCTAACTCAGACGCAGTGATTATTTTAGCTTTAACTTTAAAAAAAATCTACAAGCAGCCTCTATTATAAGAATTAATCACATAAGATTTTAACAACGCAATTCAATGTGTTTCTGAATTACCCCAAATCCAAAATAAATGAGCAATCAATTAATATAGCAAACGTTAACAACAATAAAAAAAATATTGAGGCCTCGTGACTTATATATTGGTGACTTCATCCTGATTCTACCCAATATATTTGTTATTCTAAAGAGAAATTATCAACCGTTATCATGTATGAGAATGACAAATAGCCAAAGAAGTAAATTAACAGATCTTAATCAAGATTTGAGCTGTTCAGATCTTATCGAGAAACACAGTGCAATTTGTGTAAATGATAGTAGGAAAATCAGCACCCTAGGTCTGCAAGTTCTACACAAACGGGAGTATGATGGAATAACGGTTAATCGGCTGTTTCCTGCTTGTTGAGTTAAATATGGGGAGGCAGTTGCTCTACATGTCCCACTCCTCCTCCAGATGTGCCCTCCTCCCCTTACAAGAGAAGGGAGGGACTTGTATTATGACATAAAATGACTCGGTTTCCTAATTCCCTCATGCAGCGTTAATCCGAGTTGATTTCCTGTTTTTCACGGTCCGGAAAACTTCATCTCTGCCACCTCGAGAATCGACTAATATCAATTGAGTATTAGTTTTCAAGTACAGGATGACCAAGAATTCTTTTTCCTTTATTATTAACATACTAAATTGACATATTAACATATTACAATGCTATTTAAAAGAATAATTAGGAATAATGCTGTTTTTTCTATGCTGCGTACTAAATAACTTGGTTTATAAAATTTTATTTTACAGCATTTCTTTTTCTCAATCTAATAGATGGTGCTAGTATCGCCTGATGATGATTTAATGAGAAAGTTCCATTTAGTAATCCATTTAGCAAAATTAAGTTTCAAAGATTTTTTTTCCCATTTGGGATTATGATTTTTTTTTTTTGCATATCTGATAAAGTGCGTTTTAAGCACCATATCATAGCTGTTATTCAATTCAGTCCATAACACCTAAACCATTTGCAAAACATGAAAAGTGAGCGCCGCTTGAACAAACATGCACGGTTAAAAGAACTCATATTAAGATTTTTTTCGAAATTAGTATTTTTAGTGTAAGATTATATGTCGATTATATTTTGTTCCTATAACTTATAGGTGGAATTTTGTACTCTAAGATTTCTGGGACACCTTAAATAAGGGAAATTATCTTTTTGATGACTATAAAATGAAAATAATATGATGATCTTATAAAATGAAAATGAGATGAAAATAATTGGTTCAAAGGGAAATAAAATTTTTTAAAAGTAACCAAAAATAGGAAGGATGGAAATCGAACAAGGCTAAAATAATAAATCAATAAAAAGAAATTCTTCGACACAAAATCAGTTTTCTTCTATCAATATATTCTAATCAATTAAGAATTTCATTGAATGATAATTATAATAAAAGTTTTAATGAATAATGTGGCAACTAAAATACCATTTTGACTGAGTTCCATTCCATGTAGAGGTCCTATTTCTTTTCAGATATCTTTAAGTGACAGACTCGAAAATGTATTTCAAAAATTATACCTGTTGTTGTTATAATATATATGGTATTTGAGCACATTTCTTGAGGAATTATTTAATATTTTTAGATTCTTTTAATTAATAATGATCGATTTCTGTTCAAAACTAACCAAAGACAGCTGAGTTGGATAGCGGAACAAAATCTTAAAGTGCCTCCCACCCACGATCGAATAATATCCTCAGTCATTTCCTTATCATTATACCCCCAACTACTATGTATCTGGACGAAGTTGCTCTCCATTTTAGCGAACTTGAAAAAATGAATTCGGGCAGAAATTCCAGAGTTACAAAAATGACCATTCGCTTCTCATTTTCAAGACCAAGTTCCTGGGATGGCCGTTCTAATAACTCTTTAATCGTCGTGCATTTGCGTCATAAGGGCATTGAACTATAGTTTGGCAAATTTATAAGCTGAAATTAATTCATTCAAAGACGCTATAATTCGACACAAAATGGCATATAATCTACAAAAACTTCAAATATCCTCTTCATTGAACCAATAAAAACAGACCCAAAACGGAAGCTGTCATCTAATTATACTGTGAGAAAAGCGAAACAAACACGGACGAAAGTCATAGCATTCTTAGTCAATAAATCTGTCCTGATTTCATGTTCTGAGCTAAAAGAAAAAAAAAAGGAAGGGGGGGGGGGGTCATCGACTGGTATTGGAAGTAGAAGGAGGGGCGATTTATCTTAGTCTCTTTCCTTTTAGAATAAAAAAAATGATAAGAAGCAAATTAATTTACAATTATTGATGCACGTGTCTTCACGATATCTGGAATGCATAATATATCTAAAATGTCCTTGAAAGAGAATATATGCTTTGAAAAGGCAGTGAATAATCACGATAAAAAATATACAAAGATCAATTTCCTTCACAAAATTATCCCATTCTGATAGAATTCACTTGGTAATGTTTTCCACGAGAAAGTTATCCGCGCCTTTTGATGATGTTTAGCAGCCAAAGTGAACAGTAGCTCGTGGTTAAATATTACTAAAAAGGATTGTACCGATTGCAAACTCGAAAGCGACATTCCTACGACCTGTACGTCTGCAAATGAGGCATGCTTACTTCCTTCGACCCTATCCTGCGGTTTTCTGGGGTTCTTTGATGCCCATCTAGTTGAACCAATAAATTTTCAGCAAACTGGGCAGACACCAAGCATCCGAAAATACCACAAGAGAGGGAAAACAAGAGAAAGCGTGCCTCATCTGTGGGCGAACGATCGTAGGAACGCCGTTGAAGACAGGCGATTTTTGAAAACTCGCAACTGAAATTTTTGTGTAAAATTCCACTGTAAATGCTCAATGTAACACGAAGATTCTGTACATCATCTTCAGGTAACACATTTTTTCCTCATCATAGAATCTTCATAACTATCATTGTTAATCTAGAAGTAAATAAAAAAATGTTATTAACTCTCCAGCTGCGTATCCAGCGATTTTTGCGGGTTAGCATTCAGTCCATTTTCTGTTGCATCCCCCGCATTTTCCATAGCTTAGAGTATTTATTTTTACGACTCCAGATTTTTATTATATTATATTATTATCGTGTAATATATAGTATCAGTTCACTTTTTAAAAAATATTTGAGCTTATTTGTAAGCATCGTATCTAAACAATGAATAAAAATTTTAAGCAGCAAGAGGGTTTAAGTGGACAGATGGATAGTTAAAAGTTCGTCTCATTTATATTCATTCTAAATAAATTTAAAATTTCGTTAGGATGACAACGCCATTTTCGAATGAAGGGATAAACTGAAGTAGGAAAAAATTGCTATCAGAATACTATCTCTTGAAAGTAACAAAATTTTTGAACATATTGTTTATAGTCTATAGGAGAAGAAAATAAACCTAATCATTCTTCTGAGAATGGTCCCATTCGTGCAAATTGTAAGACAAATAGGCTACTATTTTCTGAAAACAGCAGCATTACGCAATTCCGGTTTCAATTAACAGGTGCTTAACGAGGACTGGGTCCTGTTTGACAAGTGAGTGACATTTTATTTTTCGTTACGAAAATAGGTTAATTTATTATGGATAATTGAATGAAATAACATGAAGTGCTTCATTGCCTTTTACTTTAATAGCTTTTTTTTCTATTCATTTCCCAGTAAATAATGTTTGTATAAAATGTAAGCTCTACTCTGTATATCCTCGGACAATTTTACAGCATTTTTACTCTCTTCTGTAAGTAATATAGAAAAAGTATAATAATTTTTTTTAAAAAATGAACTTGACATTTTGAAGAATCTCCACGTTTTAGACCTCCCTGTATTAATAAGTACATTTTTGGAAAATGTCGGTTTGCCTGTCTATGACAAAGGTAGTTTGAGACTGCTTTGAACGAGACGGATGACATTTGTACACAGTTCTCACAGCAAATTTTTAAATTTCTATCTGATAATGAGGAAATTTATTTAGAGACAGGCTGTCTGTTCGGCTGTTAAATATATGTTCGCACAATGACTACAAAACGAAGAGAACTAGACAGATAAAATTCGGTGCACAGATTCAACTTCAGTGTAGAAATCAAATTTTAACCCAAATCAAAGAAGAGATTGACCGTACTCTTAGAAATATATAAATTCGATAGCTCAAAAACGCAATGATTTAATGTCGGTGTAGGATTTTATGACCAAAAGTGTAGTTTTACGCAAATTTTGGTTTAAATCGATCTGGAAAAACGCACTAAGCACACAAATTCGATTTTCGAATACTATTAACAGAGATTAATCAATAAAAAATTAACCAAGGATTAATAAAACTACGCCATGATACACTCGAAAAAAAATGCTAAATTCTCGACATGTAATGCTATACCAAGCTTTCTGTGGAATTACACTTTTTTTAGTGTATCCGAGAAAGTTTGGTGGAGTCCTTTTTCGCTTATTAATATAATAACTATTGCAATAACTGTTGAGGATGAAGCTATAGATTCATTAATGTACTACAACGACAATCTTATAACGTTTTAACTCATCAGTTCATGTCTTAGAGATTGAGCTTTTTGGTCCATTTACAAACATATATAAAAGTTTTAATACATAACTTAAGAATAACTTTACTAGTTTTTATTTATTTTTAGAACACAGAAACCTGTAATCTGAAAGATGAAATATCTCGTCAGTAGCTTTGAAAGTGTTAATGTACTACAACTACAACCTTGTGTCGTTTTGGCGATTGAGCTTTTTGTTCCATTTATAAACATTTAATAGGTCTATATACGTATACAATTATATAATGAAATCCTTCGAATAGTTTTAACTGGTCATTTGATTTGAGCCTTTTGATAAACAGATTAAAAAACTGTTGAAAATCTGCTACTAATCTAAACAGAAATATCACTGAATCGGAAAAAGAGTATGAATTTTAGCTCTTAAGATCATCTGCTGATCCATTCAGAGGTCAACAAGGGTTCGGAAGAGTTAATTCTAATTTTAATTAAAGAGGCTTAATTATCCATCGGTCACTTCTGGCCGTTACACTCAATTCTCTCCACACGATTCCACTCTAATTCCTGTGGCATTGCGTTTTCCGTGACAAACGAGACGCGATTGATCAAACGGTTAGATGTTATTTTGCGATGCGTAGGACAAGGGATATTAATTGCCCTCCAAGGAATCACTGTGACGGGTTCATCCGGATAATTGGCCATTGTTACTTTTCTTTTAAGGAAAAGAAGAGTGATCCAAGAATTAAAACGAGTGAAAATGATGAACATGCTACCTGCTACCGTGCACCGATTCATTTGACCGCATTGCCAGAAAAAGAGGTTCCCAAACAATCGTCTCGATGAAGAAAGTTGCTTTAACAAGAACGAAAGAAGGGATTTTCGAGCTTATTATAAGTAACCTGGGTTATAACAATTAGTACATGTTTTTACTTTTTAATCATTGAAAAAATACGTTTGTTGAAATAGAAATTATTTAAAGTTAAAAAAATAATAAAGCAGTATTGTTGATTCACTGTAAATGGCCTTGCGCAACTCTGAACAGAGGTAAATATGTTTAATGGGTTAAATTCAGAGTATTGTTCTTTACAAAGAATTGGCTCATTAAGAAAATCAAACAAAACATTTTTGGAAAAACTTGTTCTTTAGAATGTTAAATTAGAGCAATGTCAACACGAAATAGGGAAGACAAGCAGGGAAAAAGTAAACAGCACATGAACACATAACAATTTAAGAGGTAGTTTAATGGGTAATTGATTCAGCTTATACCTTAATTAAAAGAAAGTTAATTAATTATTATGATTATAATGACATTACACCATAAAACATTTGCAATGAATTTTATTTCCCGCTATCCAATTATACTATTTGCCTTTTTATGTGCTGAATAACACTTTATCAATTAACTGTTTTAACCTCTTCGGTTATATATAATAAGAATTTTTGAAGAAGAGTCGTGGCCGAATTCAGAAAAAAAAAAAAACGATTAATTTTTAACTTCGTTTTATTTCTATCCAAGGAGGCAGGATTTTTTTATACAAGCTGAAGCGACGAGCACAATGCAGAACGACACAACAGGAAATAAAGAAAATCTAATGAAAAATTTATCCCTGTGATTCTATACTATGAAATTTTGACAGGGATTTAATACACATAATTTATCCCTGTGATTATATACTGGAAAATTCTGATAGGGATTTCTTACACATGACGACTATAGGCAAGGGAATTATAGAGATTTTTCAAAAGAATGTTATAGGCTTACCATTTTTATCTGTTCAATCGAAGTGTGTGAAAGATTAACTTGAAATATTTTCACAGCGCTTCTGTTGAATTACTTAAATAGAAAAAGTCGGATGGGATGAGGAAGCAAGAGAATATTTTAAAATGAAGTTATGTGAGCGAATTAAGTTTAAATTAGATTTATATATATATATTATATATATATATATATATATAATAAAGGAATATCAAATATAATGATTTAGCAATTATATAAATATAAATGCCATTGAATAAACTCGTCATAATAAATGTTATACTTTTTCCAAGATGAGTACATTTATCAAAAACAGTTAACTGGTTAAATTCATAGTAAAAGCATAAGTAAAGAAAATCACAAACCGCAATTTACAGTGAGCATAAAAATATGATGACTTTCTAAAGGTTTAACAAATTTTGTTTTTATAAGCAGTATCTGAGAGAAATAGGGAAATTAAATTGGATATTTAAAAAAAATTTAACAAAAGATAAAAAAAATGATCCGCTTTTAAAATGCCAAAAACATGCGATGAAGATAAATCGATATTTAAATGAGCGATGTAATCATTAACTTCAAAAGAAATTTTCATCTTATACCAATGAAATCGATCTACACTTAGATATAATGAAAGTTCGTTGCCCTTTCTAAGAGTATAACTATTTTTTTTCCACCAAATATTTTGCAGGGAAGGTACTCTATCGCAAATAGTGATGAAATAATAGGATATTTAGTTACAGATCAAGTTAAAATTTTCAAATGTCATATTTCATCAAACAATATTTCTTTTCTTTCGGTTTTGTTATATTTTATAAAATCAAATCACTGGATTTTGTTTAAAATAGAATACGTTGATATGTGAACAAAGGCCGCTTTTTAAAATATTTAGATAATAATCAACTTTCAACTTCTCTTTCTTCAACATGGTTAATCTTAAGGTTATACTTTTTCATGCATACCACAGTTTCTGTGATTGTTTTAAGGAGACGGAATTAACTGGGACAATGGTCAATAAATGACTACCCTTAGGAAAATAATTCATATAGATTTCAAAACTAATCGATCATTTGAATTTTAATTCGAAACCAAAAATTATATAGCAGATATTATAAATAACGACAATAAACATAAAGATATATAGAAAAAGATTAGATATAAACAAAATACTCGAAGAATGACTAGCTTTATTTAGATTTCCTGTTTTTAACAAAATAATAAACCAGTGAAGAACAACACAGAATGAGTATGTAGATATTTTAGATTCAGTGCATTATGTTTGAATTTTATCATCCTTTTAACGATGCCATGCATTACCTAGGATAATGCATTGGAATGCTAGGATTATGCATGATATATTGGGGATATTTAACCTTAAATAACTAACATTTAATGTCAATCTACAAATAAAAAACACATAATCTTGTGATATATTCAATAAAAAGGTGGATTCAGGGCACAGATCTAGATTTCATAACTATGCAAGGCGTGCAAAATACACATTCTTGCGATAGATTTATCAAAAACTCTTAATTCACGCATTCATTTCTTCAACTAATTTAGTGCTGTCATTCTCCAATGCCGTACAAACTATTCATAGCCTTACAAAAGCCTATACTATTTACAAACTATACGTGGCCTAAACTTATGCAGGGGAAAGTGGATAAGACTGTTAGTGGAAAAAAGTGAGGAGGTTTCGGAGAAACTACTCCCGCTAGCTTTAGTTCTATTACAGGGTTTGCCGCTAGAACTGTCAGTTGTTCAAATAATTAACATTAAAAATGTTAAATATCTAGAAAGTTTCAATTTAATAATATAAAATAGTAATAGTGAATTTTGAACTAGGCAGCTGCCTAAGGACACTAGGTTGTGACGCAGCAGCAAAGAAATCAATGTTAATATTATTATTATTATATATATGAATTAATTTCCTAAATTTTAGCTCAATATAGCCCACATTAACTTCATTCTAAAAATATCCTCATATATTTCTGGATCCGATTCCGCGTTATCTACTTAAATAATTCAAGAAATGCTTCGTAAAAATGCTTAGACAGCGAATCCCATGGTGAGAGTGATTGATAAATGTTGCTGACCTAAACAAATAGTTTTATAAAAAGATCCCTGCATTTCCCCTACTTCGAATGTCACATGTTCAGAAATCCCCATGAAAAACTTAATAGTCTATAAGCCATGTAAACAAGGTTTTCCCTATCAAAATAAGCTATTTAAGACTCAGGATCGAGAGCTTTCTCTCATTACTCGGTCTTTCGTTCTGTATTATGTATATTCGTTGCTCTCAGCTTGCACATAGACATGCCTGCTTTTCTGTGATGAAATAAAACTACGTAACAGCATGAAAAGTCTTTTCATTATCTCCGAACTGCAATCTACTTCCCGAATTTTATATATATATATATATAATGTAAAATTTTATTTTCTTAACCAAAGAAACAATATTAATTCATACTAATTCATGAAGAAACATTTTTTACAAACCTTTTTGATAATAAATAAAATTGATCAGAATGGTAATTAAAATTTATAAAATTAATTCAAAGCAGTTATTATTATTACGATGTCAAAAATGATATAGTATTTATGCTTCAATAATAAAAACAATCGATAGAGGGGAGAAATCATTAAATCTAAACAAAAAAATTAATTTACATTCTTCAAGCTTAAACTTAATGTAGAATATGTCTTTGTTCACTTCTCAAGACTGTCAGTTTTAAAAGCTTTGCAAATAACTAATCATCTTTCGAAAGAAAAAAAAAAGGACTCTATATGTAATTTAAAATATGCTCGCTAAATAAAGCCGACCCACTTCATGCTTCATTTGTTGCAACAAATTCGAGAGGAAGGAGAAAATTAAAAGTAAGAACATAACGAAAAAATAGAACTCCCGATCACGCAACCCCCTAACTGTCATGTTTGAGGAACGACAACAATAGTTTGTTATCTATCATTACTTAATACGACAGGAGGAAAAAGTTTAACTAAATTTTAAAACAATTAGGCTGTCTTTAAAAACGATAACACTGATTTATGACGATAATCATAGAGTTTATAATTAAAAAAATCATTTAAATCAAGGTTTCTTTAAACTTATTCCCCTTGCGACCTTCTTCCTGTGCTATATTTGTTTTTGGAGGTGTAACTTGTAAACAAATAAACAACGGGTTTAATACACAGTTATTATGCCAAAGAATTCAAGTACAGTAGAATCCCAAGTATGCGACCTAATGTGGCGAAAGGACTGGCCTGATTAGAAATAAATCGGAGTTCTATGAACTCATTTCTTTGCCCAACAAAACCAGAAGAAATAGTTTTATAAAAAAAAGTATCGAAGCTCATTGTTATAATTAGTATTTCCTCAATACATACTAAGTACTATCCACTCTATTTATCTCTATGTATTACGTGAACAGCCACAGCCCGGAAAATCATTGAAGCAATTGCCCGTAACTTTTCGAGTTGCAGTAGAAGACTCCGTACTTTTAATTTGTATATGTTTAATATTGTACTATAAGCTTCAAGAATTTTTTTTAATTAAAAGATATAAACTGTACGCATATATACTGCTTGGTATAAATTTTGTATTACTTAACTTAAATGCAAGAAACAAACAATGATGGCATTGTAACTTCTTGTTTTCCTCATTTAATTACGATAATAGAAAACTAGTCTGGATAGTATGGAAGCTGGACAGTCGAGAACCGGATACTTGGGAGCATACTGTATGATTCTCATATAAAGTTTCGTAGTTAACAAGCGTTCGCCATCAAGATCCTTGTTATAAAACAAAATAAATCCTTATTGCTTAAAATAATGTTTAAATACCAAAATAATTTTTTATAACATATGTATTTTACCTTCCTTTAATCGCCAGTACTAACCAACCATTCAAATCTGTTAGTCGTTTCTCGACGAATTGAAAAATATTTAATATTCTTGTTTAAATATATAATTTTTCAATAAATACACATTTAAATAGAAACTATTTTAATAATGGAAGAAAAATTATAAATAAAATATTTTATTCATGTTGGCAATCTGATGAATTTCTTTCCTATAAATTTGGAAATTTTTTTAGCCATAATAATTTTCTTTTATGATTAAAAAAAGACAAACTTTAAAATGCATTAAAAAGTTCTTAGGTAGAAAAATGCTCTATTACAGACACAGTCCGAATAAGAAAGGAGAAAGCAGGAAAAATGCACAATGTAAAAGTATTATAAACTCAAATAGTTTAACAAGGGAATATGTTGTAGCAAAAATCTTGATTTCAGCATTTAGCAATTTAAACCTTGTTTTTATGTTTTTGTCCTATGGTAACCCCTTGACTGTCTTTAATAATAAATAAATAAAAATAAAATGAGACAGTGGATATAAGAGGACGATAAGTTAAAACCACGCAATGTGTGCCTCCATACCTTGCTACATTCCTGATCGCAACCAATGATACTGCATTAAAATGTAAAGAAAATAATGGAATTTTTTACAGCATTTCGCAATATCTCTATAAGAAAATTGAAACTCTCTAAGTCGCCAAAACACACTTTTTGGAAATCCAATGGTGTCGGACAACATTTGTGGATCAAAACTAGTACATGAAATATGAATTGTACTTTGCTGAAAATTTGACATTTGGTTATGATTTTTTTAAAAGTTTGTAATTAATATTTATTCAAAAAATGTGTCCCTTACTTTGCTTGTTCTGGACCATGTTGAAAAATTTACATTAGGTAGTGCTCTTCTCAAAACTGACTTAGATGATGAATTAGACGATAAAACATCAAGTTTGGACTCTTGGCGTGAGGATAGAGTTCCATCGTTTTCATTTTGGCGGCTTTTATCGAGGAGCGGATCGCGCCTGTGTCGCCAACAGCGCTTTCGCACCTCTTCTGTCTGTACTCCTTTGGCGACTTTCTGGCGACGTTTCAAGACGCCATAGCCGGATTCAGAAGTCTGTGGAGTACTTGACTGCGTCTCCATGGACTGTGAAGGTTCAATCTGGTTCCATAACGATGTGTTGGATTCGGTCTCTGTAGAAGTAGATTGAACTGGTGGGTAATATACAGGAACTGGTCCTCTGGTATCTGAAGAAATGACGCTTTGGGGTAACGTAAAACAGGCCGAAGTGTTTACATAGCATACGTTGTTGTTTTGTTCAGATGGAGGCTGAAAAATTCAAAATAAATGAAATAAGTGAACATATTTTGCATATCATAATATTTCTTTTTATTATTGTAATAAATTTTACAGATAACAATAATAAATGACTACCCAATATACTCAACGGTGTTGTGGCGCCAATTACTTTTAGGCTTTTTAACGAATGAATAATTATTTAACGGGCCCGAAATCTTTAAAACTTTATGAGCAAAACTGAAATACCAAAAACATAAAATATTTATAAGTTGAAATTATCACATATTAAATCATCTTATTAGAAGCTATGTGATATAAATATCATATATATAAAATCTCCTTTAAAAATCGTTAAAATAAACTAACATAGATATTATTTTGTTCTCAAAAGAGCCTCTTACACTTTTTTAATGAAATAAATATGGCACAAACGATATTATCGTATGATGTATATAACAAGAGACCATTAATATTGTAATTTTCATTTAAAATAGTTTTACAGCAAGAAATGGCTTAAAGTATCCGAATACTTTGAAAATTTCAATTTTCGCAAAAAGTTACATTTTTCCAAAATTATTTTACTGGATAGACCAGTCTTTGAGCTATACAAAACAGGTTTACTTTTGTCCCTACGTTAATTAGGAGTCAAGATATTAATATTTTCGTAATGATCGGTAAACCTGAAATGGACATTTAAATAACTGAAAATACCGATTTAAAGGCTCCCAAACATGTTAAAAGTTTGTATAAACACAAATTTATTTTTAAAAAGAAAAATGTTAGGCACAGAAAAACACAAAATGCCAACGAGAATTTTAACGCTGTTTTGTGGAAATTTGTATCTAAAGATGTCTTTGTTGAGTTCTGAAGCCTCAGATTTGGGATATTTATGTCTATAATACATTTTAACGAAGGTTTATAGGATTTCTGAATATCCCTAAAGTTGTTTGTGTATATCTTAGTGCAAATTCAGTAAGACCATTCGTTGAACTCAACAAAAAATAGAATAAATGAATATAAGCAGCATTCACTGCAAATGAAGAAATTGCCAGAAAAAAATTTAATGATTAAAAAAGGAAAATTATAAAGAAATTAGCAACGAAAAGATATAAGCTATAAATGTGGTGAATTTTATGCATGTACGCCCATAATTTATCATTAAAACAAACTATTGTTACTTTAAATGTATTTTTCTCAAAACTGATTTTTACTCATTTCTTCTCACTTCAAATCAAATAATTGAAAATATAATTATAGTACATATTTTTCTCAAAACCGATTTTTACTCATTTCTTTCTCACTTCAAATCAAATAATTGAAAATATAATTATCATATTACTATGAAATTCGATTGACTTTGTCTTTATAATATTTTCTAGGGAATGAACTAAAAGAATTTAGATTGACTAAATAATTTTTAATTTTCAGCCTTTTGCTTGAATAATAATGCCATAAATTTTCTAAAAAATTGTGAAAAATATTCGATTAGCTGTAAAATTTTTATTTATAATTATAACCATACGATTGAAGCTAATCTCTTAGAGAAAACTTTGTAGTTTATTTTGGCATAAGTTTTGTTATGATGAGAATCATAATTTTGGGTGTAGCTAATTTGAAATTTTATAAGAATTTGCTTAAATTTATGTCATTAAATAACCAAATTTCAAAAAATTTCAATGTTTATTTTAAATATTAACATTCTATTAATAATTTCGAATACCTTAAACCCAGAAATATGGTTAAAGTATGTCTGCATCAGGTTTTTCTAAAAAAGTGTTCAGATCATGTTAGGATACCTTTTGTTTCGTATAGCGAAGTTTAAATCTGCAATATACGTGAAACTTAAAATTTAATGCTAATACAGTCCTCGTTTGAAATGCATGATATGTCTGTTTTAAAATGTTCCTTAGAATCTAACTGATAAAACTTTTATCTACTCGAAGTATTGTTTGCGACTAAAGATTCACACATTGGAATGTTCTACTTCCTAGGTCAACCCGAATCTAAAACATTATCAAGGGAAAAATATATGTTTTGAACTTTCTTTTATTGATAAAAAAATCTTAAATTCATTATATTTGTTTCTCTTAGCCTTTTTTTAAATGTAAAGGCATTTTTGAAAAATTTTTATAACATTATTTTGAAAATTTTTATCATCGCTGTTCGAAATTAAAATATTTCTTCTCAAAATTTTACAGAAAAATCTTTTTTTGGTGTTTGAGTTCAGTTTAAGTATTACAATGTCTCATTTTTTTTAAACCCGAATTTTATTTGTGGGAGAGCCTTATAGTTTTGAACCAAGTTCAGGCGATTAGGTCAGCGTCAGAGTTGAATCTCCACCTCTACAAGCTTTACCACCACATTAACGAAAGGATGTTTAATCTGCAATGTCGGATATAACGTGCACTCTTCAACATACGCGGCAAATCACTGAATGAATTCTTAACCACTTACTATAACTTAGCATAACCACTTACTAAGTAATCTCATTGCCATGCCTTTACTATATTTATCTTTTATGTCTGGAGGTTGAGTTCAAACAATCCATGACCCCCCCCCCTCCTACATCAATTGTAACTCGCTTACTCAGAAGTCGAGATTTGACACTAATCATGACAATTCTTTCTCAGTGTTTGATAAAAGCACAATTAACTAAAACTAAAACATTTTCTGCCGATGTCCTGGCCTAGGGGTAGCGCATCTTCCCCCTGATCTGGTCGTCCGGATTCGTGTCCTCGGATATAGTTGTTCTATCTGTGAGGAGTGTGAAAGAACCCCCCCCCCCCTTTAAAAATGTTATGCAAGTATCATCTTAATACTTAACTCAGACTTATGCCTCGGATGCTCAAGAGTCTTAAGCCTCTGAAACTACAGAACAAATACGGCTTAAATCACTGACTTGTCGGTGGGCTTGTCTACAGAAAATGCCATAAGTAACAACAGCAAAATATTTCTGAAAACTCATCTTATTAGATGTTAACATGTTAGAAACGACATTGTACTAGAAATGAATTACCAATAGCCTTTCTTTAGCAAAATAGCCAATACGCATCCAGAGACAGTTCTTGGCGGTGAGTTATTTTGGATTACAGAACGATGCCAGAAAAGTTTTATTCGTTCCATTGAAGCGTCATGTACAGCTTCCGATTGCAAAGATAGAACCGCATAGAGAACGTTTTTATTCTTGTCTGCTGATGTCCATTGTGGGGATAATGATTCCTAACCCAGTGGCCTACACCGACACTCCAGTAACAGATGTCTGCCCAAAAAGCATTGTTCTCAGTGCAAGATTCCAGCACCAGATAAAGAGGTACAAACCATTCGTTTCGTTTTCGATCTTGTACCGAGGACGAACTGCGAATTATCGAACGAATCTGAATGCACCATATATTCGTCATCTACCCGAATATAGTTATTATCTTAATTACTTATTATAATAAAGATAGACGCGAAACGGAACAGATTTCAACCTCTTTTGTTGAATCTACAAAATTAACATTTAAATTAAGATATTAAAAAGCAAAGCAAACAAAGATTTATGATAACAGTACTAGATTAACATTTTCAAAAAATACAAACAAAATGAAATTACATTATAAATATTAATGGTAATTCGAAATTTTGATCCTTTATATTGATATGACAACTGAATCGTTCATATCTGAGATTCTTTTTTAATAATGAAAATATCAGCTAAGCTTAATAGTAATAACATGGTGTCCAAACGGTAAATATTTCTTATTTCATATCTGTGCTAAAATTTTTTTATTTATATGGTATGTAGGAAAAAAGTTAAACGCAACTGTTCTTTTGCATCAAATTATTAAAATCTAAAAGAGAGTGATGTTTTAAAACGATTGAGATAAAAAAACATTGAGGTTAGTATATATCAAAAATATTTTAATTTTCGAAAGGAGGATGTTCTTGTAAACTAAATATTATTTATATTTTCAAATTTACATATTAGATGGGCGTTTGTTTTCACTGGTGGCATTATAATTTAAGCTGATCATAAAATAACAGATTCAAAATTGGTTTTATATCAGAGATGGTTTTATATTAGAGAAGAACTATCGAATGCAAAGTTTATTAAAATGATTTTATATACCGATATTTATTGCAGGAGAATGTCGCATTAATTACCTATAACAAGAAATGTCTCTTTTTAAACTCTTGTTTAAATGAGCAACAATAGCTTGTTTTGCTTTCGCTGAGTTTGCTTGTAAATTGTCATGATTTCCAGCATTTCAAATGAAATAATTTTAAAATCAAAACTTAATTGTTAACTGTGTTGTAATTGTAACTATTCACTGGACAAGTAACAAAATATTTAGGATAACGTGCGTGTGTGTATATATTTTTCCTTTATACCAATTATTTTTTTAGAAATAACAATTAAGACTAATTTATTTTAGGACTTTTTATTACATAGATATTTACATAAAATTACAATTTCTGATCTAAAATGGATTCGTAGATGGATATTATTACTGTACAAACGCATCGAATTTTTTTTTCTTCCCTTAAATATTACAGATTCAATGGAATCAATAAATCTGACACAATTTACTTACAACAGTATACAAAATTGAAATTATTTTTAAAACAAGACGAAATATCTTTAACTTCTTAATTAAAGAGTATATATTTTAGACATGGATCCAGTGAAGAATTTGCTGATTTGCAATTCATTATACGGAAGAATTCTGTTATCCACGGCAGAGTACATTATAACGCCACGTCGCTCTTTTGATTAATTGGTTATTAATTAAAAGTGTTGATTAGTAAATGCACGAAATGCTCTCGTACATGGCTAAAAAAATAATAAAAACTTGTTAAGAATATACAATTTTTATACAAGAAGATAAACCAGATAACACATTTTTTGAAAGTGTGCGAAAACATTCCCTTGCTGCATTCCATTTTCAAAAAACTTTATTATATAGGAAGCAATTATACTATATAATTGTCAAAATACTGGAACTCAGATTCGACGAATCTCTGCAAATCAATCCAACCAGAGATTAAAAAAAAAACATTTTTGAAATTATGTCTGCGGGTCTCGGCACGCCAAAAGTAAGTTACACTTTAAGCTAGACGAATAAAACACGGTATACGATCTTTATTTGAAGTGTATAGATTTCAATGAAATTTTCAATATAAAATCATTGAGAGAAAATCTGTCTGTTTATCTGTTTGAATACAAGTCAACAGGCTTAATTTTCAAATATAAAGAGGAAGATGAATAAAATTTGGTGCACATTTGAAGCGTAAATTCACATCATATTAGGAATCAAATCCATCGAGGGATTCGATGATTGCCTATTTGTACTTTCACTCACAAATAGACGCTATAATTAAAAAAACGTAACTACCTTAGATAATTGAAATTTGGTTCCCAGTTTAAAATGCAGATCTTTACCAAATTTTGAGTCAAAACTTTCAAAGGGTTAAATATTTGACACCCTGTAAATTTCTCGAGAATGGGGACGTAATAACGCAAAAAGGAAATAACATATAATTAAAATGCTGTATGTGATCTTGTGACTGCAACTGCAATTCTCTGACAAATTTAGGTTTCAATCGATCAAGAAAAAAGACGTGCATAATACATCATAAGTTTTCTGGTTATAATAGATTAACAGCTGTCAGAGATCAATAACGTAAAAAACTAAGCTAGATTAGTAAAAAAGTCAATTCAAATAAAAGATTTATCTTTAATAAATATTTTTTCGGTAAAGGTTATATAGCTAATGCATAAGCATAGTTTTCTTCATTATGCTTGAAGGCATAATGAAAAATATATTGATTTATAAAATTTTAAAATACAAAATTTTTATATATAAAAATAACATTTTTAGCACTCGTGGTATTTAAAGCTTTTTCCAAATGGCATCAGTTTCAAACAAGTGAAATGTGATAATTATTTTATTTGAGAATAAACGTGCGAATTTCGTTGAAATCATTTTTGTGTCCACTCCAAACTTCCTATTGGAGACTCCATTTCTTTTTCTCTTATTCGTAAAAATTCCGAAAAGGATTTGATTAAAAAACGGAGTTATTCCTGAATGATATTTAAGGACGATACAGAAAATATTGAAATTCGAATATTGGAATAAAAAAGTATTGACTGTCGATTGATATCTAAGGACGAAACAGCTGCAAATCCAATCGGCGCTTTTGATCCTCAGCAGCCACCGTCTGGGACATTGAACCATGAATGAAAGCAATGAAGACGTTTGATTTTTCCCGCCTTGCTCTCAAGGAAGACGCATTGTGACTTTTCAGCTGTCAGGTGGTTTCGGTCTCCCCTCCCCCGTGTTTCCCTAACTTTCGGCGAGAAGAGTTAAGTGGCATTGAAATGACAAACAGTCGGAAGAAAGAAAACTGTTTTTCTTTTGATAGAAGGTGACTTTTTTTCTTCTAGACAAAAGATCTTACAAATATATTTGAAAGACAGTAAATCGCATTAAATCAAGATTTGTCAAGGGAAACAGGCGTATTTCTACTGTTGCAGTAGTAATACGCTTGTTGGAAGCAAAAGATTTTTAAAATGGTTATTTATAGACGTATTAATGGCAGCATTTGTTTTTTCTTTTCTTTCCTTTATTCCTTTTAAATCATGCATTGTATTACTAAATTCGTTTCTAATGCAATAAATCTCATAATTTTTCTTCCCTTTTTTCAATTCCTACTATTAGGTCACATTCTCCCTATATATATATATATATATATATATATATATATTAATTTATATAGCCTGTTCAAATTTTCAATCCTTAATAATAAAGTGCTTTTTATTCATCCACTCAAGCTCAAATAGATTTTTTTTAAACTTGTAGTGAATGACACTCGGTGGTAATACAATATCTTTTTTAACCGTTAATTTATTAATTAGTATAATACTTTAAATAGAGTTTTAGCAGTTTTTAATGAAAATTGAAGTGAATAGGAAGTACCTCAATAGTAAAATGCAAGAATCTCATATTTTTAAAGTGAGGGCGAAGAAGGCGAGTTGATTTTTTTGTGAAAATCACTAGTTTTTAAAAAAATACTTAATAAAGTTTTGATGGTTATTTAATAAAAAGTAACTAATATAAAAAATGTCTTTGTTAACCTAAGTAGGAATTGAATAATTTTTTATATTACTTGTTTTTATTTTATTAATATTCTCTTATAAATACTAAACAATAACCTTTGGCTTATTACTTCCAATGGCAAATATTTTTTATTGGACACGTTAAGTGTTAAGGTTCAATAAGAAATTTCTTTTTTCGAACAAACCACAATTATTTTAGGCAGTTTCCTACAGGAAGACTACCTATTGTTAGGTTTCTCATGAGGAGATGAAAAAAATTCTTTAATTCTTCACTGATCATGACTACCTAGAACCCAAAACCCACCATTGATCAAAAGCTTATGTAACACTTTGTCCATGTTATCTAGTGAACAGGATAGCTAGAGTAATTTGGTTTAACTTTAGCTGGCTTGTAATATGTTGTTAGAAATATAAAAATCTGTGGCAAATTCGTGAATGGTCCATCCAAGTCAAAAGGACTAGAAATGGTGAGGGGTTGAAATTTTTATTTTGCTATGACTTGCTAGATTGAAGATAGAAAAATAAATCCAGTTAGCCAAATAAGCATCCCATTAAGATTAACTGCTTTTGTGATTAAAAGTTTTCGATAACTGCAATATCTTAGAAGTTAGACGCTGAAATTTGATTTTCACTGACAAATTTTGACTGTTTCAAACAGCAACAATTTATTTGCCCGATAATAACTTCGGTGAAAATTGCCTTTAGATATAATTGCCGTAACTTTGCCTTTTAGCCTACCGAGAGGAATTTTCTTACACTTATACGTAAAAACTAATTTGTTAACTGCATTATTTATGATTAAATTCGATGTGCAAATAGAATATACTCCGACAATTATGTAACATTCCATTCATAATATTTAAAACAATGGTCCTCAAACTATGGGTTGCGAGTTCATTTCAAGTAGTTCGTAATAAGATCCTGAATGTATAAGTTTCCTTTTTCCTTTTTTTTTCTTTTTTCTTTTTTTCAAAAGTTGCAATATTACGAAGTAGACAAAATCCTTATCTAACCATACATTAGAAATATTTTTATAAAATTCTATTCAAAAACTTATGTTAGACACAAAGCGTGCTGTTTGTATCTGGAAGAAAAACTATGTACTGAAGACGAAGTGAGTCTTTTATAGATTCGGTTTATATATAAGGAATCATAATGTTTAAAAAGAAGAAATCAGAATTAATTTCTAAACCTGCAAAGATTGCAATTTTAGATAAATATTTTCAGTAACAATAATCATATTCAAAAGAAAATATCCTGGAATCTATGAAAATATTTTTGAATTTCCAGAAATGACCACACATTTTGCTGATTCACCGTTCTTGCAGCTAAGATCCAAGATAATGATGTGACTTTAAACCGAAATATATATACAGAAAAATAAATCAAAGAAAACCACCACAGAAATTGAAGCACTTAAAATTTGCAGCTACAACCACAGCTAAATCGCAATGTTAGTTTTATCTACACACATAAAGATAATATACCTTTATTGTTTATGGTGTAATAATAAAGAAAAATCCCTCACAAGATGATGCCGATTAAAAGGGAAAAAAATGCACGAACAAATGATCAAGTGCTTAATTTCCGACAAACCTTATAGCATGAGAAAAAAAAAATGCAAAATTTTTCAGAAATTTACTAGCCTATTTTCGAGCAGTTATATACCACAATGAAAATTTTTATGACTTCCTAAAGCTGAACAATCGAAAAACATTTTATTTTGGGTGATAAAAAAAGCTAAAATTTTCCAAGATTGTATCTCAGTAAAAAATCAATGTGAAAAACTGAAACAGAAAAATGGTACAGACTAGTGTACAGAATTAGAAAATAAATGAGACTAACATGGTATCGGTACAAGGATAAAATCGAAACCACAGAAAATAAGCTATAACTATTCTTATATAAAACAGGAAAAGGAACCAAATAATATGTATTTTTTTATTTATTTAACAATTAAATTTTTATTATCACTACTTTTCTTCAGTACATCTCGCATACTTTTCTTTTTGGTCTTAATAGTTTTGTGACGCAAATAGGAAGCAGTTCAATTGTAAACATATTATTCCAAAGAGCATTGTCAACATATGCAAAAACAACCCCATCCATAAATACTTCCCCAAACCATCAGAAGGGATTAGCGCACAAAACGTCCATCCATCCAAGGTTTAAATCCCCGCCCGAAAACACTTTTCCGCAGCTAATTGGATTGCGGGACACAAATCTCCAACTTGAATGTAGGTTAAGAAAGCCCGCCGCTGATTGGTCACGCTTCGGCAACACAATAAAGCGGCGGTCAACGCTTGCGCAGGAATCTCTCGATCCGCTATTTTCGCTTCCAAAATAACTGCGATTGATTGTGAATTAGGAACAAATCGGATTGCACTTTCATTTCGAAACGATCGAATAGAACGTTATTTTTAAATTTAGAATTTCGATAGAGGAAATGTTCTTTGATGCTTCATTTATATGAATTTCGAAGGGATTTTTGTTAGAAAGAACATTAAATTTGTTGACGAAAAAACGATCTATAGAAATCACACTTTCTTTACTTACAATAGACTGTAGATATATATAAATTTAAATCAGATAATCTAAAGAAAATGTTTTTACTTTGTTTTGCCAGCCCAAGAAAAGTGGAATGTCACCAAAATATTTTTAAAGAGATTATTTAATATATTAGCTGCAAACTTATTCATCAATATAACGACAAATAATTTTGGATAAATCTATATTAAAAGTGAACGATTCATACAAATGAAGATAAAATTAAAAGAACTCTCATTTCATAATATATCACTCTCTATCATTTTAAGTTACAAATTATAGGGATGTTTATAAATTTTTCTCGCAAAAAAATTGCATTATAATTTAATGTACTTGCAAGGCTATCTATCAATTTATCGTTATTTATTTATATATATCTTGTGATAAAGTCAAAAATTAATCAATAATATAAAAAAATTGTTGAAAAATACTATATACATTACTACATCAAAATAAGAGACTAGTGAATTCATACATTTTTTTCAACTGTTGAAAAATGCATATATTCACATACATTTTGTGAATGTTTTCTGTTCTTTTTTGTACAATCAAACCATATTACACTAATTAATGAACTACAGCAAGAATTAGAATGTGTAATTAAAATGAATATATCACTAGCTTTCTTGTGATATTTTTTGATACCAACTGATAATAAAATTTTTATAACCAACTTTATACATGGAATTTTTTAAAAAATTCTTCTTATTTTCATTTGCAGATGTTCAGTTCTGAAATGTTCCTCTGGTAATTACAAACACAAATGAAGCAATAATTCGACATAATGTGCATTTTTAATGATGATTTGACGAGTTAAATCGAAAATGTAAAATAAAGCATATTGAAAATATCATTGTTTGGAAATTAAAAAGTCATATCGCCAATGGATGTCAAGTCGCCCAATATATGATAATTCATTGATTGTGATGGGATTGTTTATCTTAGCAGTCATCCTATGTTTTGATAATGATAGATTGATATCTCTTAGCATTATGTAAAGATATAAAGCTGATTTCAGCCACAAGGATTTTTTTTTATGAATATATTGCATATACCCACTCCTGAAATAAAAATAAATTATGTTTGATACACTGAGTTTGTTTTGAGTTCAAAATTTCTATATTAAGTGTAATAAACATAGAGATGAAAAAAAGTTGCTAACCAACATTTGAATCAAGTCACAATCGCCTTCACAAAAGATTTACGCCTTGCTAAGAGACATCTATGTCAATTTGATGTAAATAAATCAAATTAAAAATATTTATCAATATGATATCTTCAATCTCCTTTTATCTTCTACTATCCTTTGAAAAAAATATATATGGCATTTCATATCCATCTTCATTTTGAAGAGTAAACAGTATCAAATCGTCAGTATTGTAAAACATCGAGCTACTAATGATGAATGAGCTACTACTAATGGTTTTGAAATTGTTTATAAATGGACACCAATACTTTCAGAAAAAAGAAGTCATAATAATCATGAATAAACGTATTTGATTTCGGGTTAAACTTTGATATACAGTCATTTAGTGTCTTGCGAGATTGGCAATTTTTCGGTGGTGCTTTTTCGTTATCGCTGCCGTTCGCGTCACATTCGACCATTTCACCAAAATTTGGAGATAAACTTTTTTTTTTAGTAAAAGTGACTGTATATCAATGCTGTCCCTAATTTCGTTACATATCGTCTTGATCCTGAAGGGATGCATTGTTTTTGACCAAATTTGAGATCTGCAGTATGAAAAAGCGACAAATAATTGGATCGTCTATTAAAACAGCTAGGGGTAAAGCTCCGAAGGCCTTTTGGATAAAATTCAACGTATTTAATTGGATTGCAATTCTTAGATTCGTCAAATCAAATGTGCAACTGCCCATTGATATAGAAATGAAGAAGAGATATTAAATTAAAATAAAGTGGTAAATTTATCGAGAAGTATATTATTAATGTTTTCATTAAAAAATTGAAGAAAACTATTAAAAATTTTAAATATTATTAACAGTTTTTCAATCGGTTTATGCTCGTTAATGAAAAAAAAAATTATCGAACTGTTTCATTCAGGGATTTTTTTTTTTTTTTTTTTTTGTGGTTCCAGATTTTGACTACTTTATTTTGCGCTTGATTACGATTCAAAATATAAATAACCTTGCCTCATGTAAACAAAAACAATTCTTTTTAAAAAGAATTTCCCCGAAAACCATTTTTTGCATCTATTTTGCATTTGTTTACTCTTTTCCATGAAAACTGGAGTATAACTTTTACGGTATTTAGAATAAACGAGAACGAATTACAGAAGTAATGGCAAAAAGACCTGAAGCAATAAAAAATTACACCCAGTAACTGCAGGAGTGTAAGATATGTTTCTATTTTTTTCTTCAGTGGAATGTTTTATGAATGTCATGTCGCTGACCAAAGAAAACCCGCGGAAGCGTAACTTTCATTACAAGGAAGAATTATACTTGTGGTCACAATGTAAACACTGCACAAACTTTCAATTATCTGGACTTGTGCGCCTTAGGCAGTAGAAAAATTGCTTAAAACTGTAGAAAGATTATGTAAACAAAGCACGTTTTTTAGCTTTGTTTTATGGCCAGAACAAAGCTAAATGCAAACAAAGCATGTTTTTTGAACTAGCCTTAGTTATGGCCAAACTAATGCTAGTTAAAAAACAATCACAATTAAACGGCATAATCGAAGTCTTATAGAAATTGAAGCATGTAAAATTGTAGCACGAAGCATACAAACGAATGAATCTAAAACGTAATAAAAAATTACTGGCAACTAAAAGTTATTTTACGAGTCAAAAGAGCAACCAGCTATTAACAAAATTACATGTTTAGAAATCAAAATGAAATTTCATCAGCAGATTTCTTATAGGTAATCAGTTGTTATAAAAGGATTAATTTTTAAAGTACCGATTAAGTAGTACATTTCTTTTCAAATTGACTAATATTATTTCTTACTTTACTTTTATTCTAAAGAATCACCTTTTTGATCATATTTATTTGTTCTTACTTAGAATCAGCTTTGACCACCAAAAGAACCCATTCATTTTTCAGTATATTTCATTAAAAATAATAATGTTAGTACTTTCTTTTCTAATATATCGTCCAAGACATATTGGCATTTTCTTAATATAAACATACTCTTTAATTTTTCATAGGCCAGCTTTTAAAACAATATTTGAATATTATGGAATCTCTTTTAAAAAAGTGTGTCATAGTAAAGATCTCGAATAAAACATCCATACAGTAAATAGTATTTTTCTAGGAAAAAATAAGTTTTTCATTGCAATAAAGTTATTTGAATTCATTCTTTCAGTTCTTACTTATATTAAATGTTCTTGATTAAATTAATATTAATCATAAAAATTAAATATACGGTGATCGTTAAAATTTACTTAGATTACAAAAAAAAAGTTAAACTATTATTATTTGGCAAATGATTCTTTCCATACATTTTTAAAGAAACTTACATCGTAAAAACCATTTATTTTAGTAAACTTTCATGTTAACACTTATGGTAGCTCAAAAAATATCGAATTGGAATTTCTGAAAAATATTACCAAACATCTCGACTGTTCCACTAGACTGAGCATATATGATTCTAACTTTCACTGTAAGTCAATTTCTACAATGACGTTGAAAACTATTAGTTTTTCATGTAATCTCAAGACTGAATGAGAAATATTGGATTGGATTCATGGAACCAAAAAACAACGATTTCCTTCGTCGACGCTATTTTGATTATAATTTATTGTAAAATTATCATTCCTACACTAGTTGCATTATTTTCTAAAAAGCATCCCGCAGTGAGTGTGATCTCCTAAATACTTTCTCGCATATTCTCTAATAAACAAGTTAGGTCAGAGAACATCTTATCTAGTATTAGCGTACAATAGTTTATTATTAACTTTTTATACTTTATTATTAACTTTAAATATTAAAATTTTTCGAGAATTAAGCATTTTTACTGATTCTATAATGCCATTATAGAATAGTATTCTGATGATTAATCCCAGGTATGCGTTAATATTATCCAAAAACCGAATTTGTGTTTTAAATACTTTTTTCTTAACTGATAGAAACAAACATTCGAGAGAAACTGCACTCGTAATCACCAAATCAAATTTCATATAGTTAAGTCATTAAATTTTAAAAATTGCTTACATGGTTTTGAAAATATAGACCTACAAACAGTCAACCCGTAGCTGGATTTGACTCAAAATTTGGTAGTTGTCTTCACTATGCATATTAAATTAAAGTACAGAATTTTATTTATCTAATACTCTTCGTTTTGTTCTAAAGCGTGGTGATTCATGAAAATCTCGAGTTCGAGTTTTTTGACTATCACAATGCTTTTTCTATACTAAGTATATGAGAAAGTAGGAATTAAGAACACAATTATTCCATAATAAAAATTTTATAGTATTATATTCAAAGCGGCTTTTCCAACAATTTTTTGTAAACATGTAAAATTTTTACGACAGTCCTGTATAAACATAGAATTCATGATGCAACTGCTATTAAACTACGTTATAAAACTAGGCCATTGACCACTTACAGCATTAATATTTTATTGCTGTAAAGTAATTTTTCTCTAAATTTTTAAATACGCAATGCTGTTTTAATGTGAAGTATGTCAATTTAATTATTTGACTAAATTAATAATTAGTAATTAATTATCAATTTAATCCGTGCATTATTTTAACATTTAATGCTCTTCATCAACCAACTTGTGAAGTTGATTGATGAAGGTATATTATAAGGTAAGGTATATTATAAGGTATTGGCAAGGATTTAAGTTTACCACATTTATATATAATTTTCACGAAAAAAATATATGGTTCATTTAAGTAAACAAATAATTGATAAGAAAAGTGATGATTAAAAAATTGTCACTTTAAATACGGACTTAAATAAAAAATATAATATAAAATGATATAAACTATATATATATTAGTCCGAAAGCCTAATACTCATAAATTATTTTTACAAACTAATGGTGAAAACCCTGTTAGATGCGAAACTAAATATACGCGCCTTCATGGTTTCAACATTAAAAACTCGCTAATCAATAAGTATTAACGCAAAAAGAAAAGAAAAAGAAATCAATGAAAAGTATAAAATTTATGTTAATGTTTTTTTTTATTTTTTATTTTTGACTATGGGAAAGTATTTCCACCTATTAATGTAAACAAGCAGTTCAAATACCAATGACATGGCATTCATTACATTTTTAGACGTGTTATATAGGGCTAATTTATTTTAAAGTCATTTAAAACGGTTTTTTTTATGTGTTTCAGATTTTACAACTTAATGGACACAATAAGACTGACATAACATATGCGTGAGAAGTAACAGACACTGTGGTTGCACAACAATTGCGAGTAAAAGAGTAAATTCTTTCCTGCAAAATAGTCTATTAAGAATGAAAGGAGAACCATTGTTCCTGCATTGTTTATTCAGTTTCAATTCTTCCGCAATAAAAGACTAAACACTTTTCCAAAGTCTAATATCGGTCAATTCTAGTCAACCCCTTTTTAAAACATGGAATGAAAAACTACATGTCACATCTCAATCTGTTCAATAAGGCATAAGGTTCATTTTATGAATCTATTTGATGCCCTTGTAATAAAAAAAATAAGAACACTTTCCTTTTTTTGTAAGGAATAGAGAAAGCATGCTTGCGATCACCAAGCCAGGTCACCCCATGACCTTCTCATTGCAGCGCCCTGCGATACAGCCTGCAGATAGTAGGGGTGGTGTGCTGAACTGGAAAATGATTTCTGTACATACACACGCCCTGCTGTAGATAAAACAAACGCCCGCGATCGCCTGCCTATTCACAGTCCCCGGAGTCGGAAGATACGAGGTCTACCTAGCCTTGCGCAACTTGCATGAACCCTTGCCATTACAATGAAGTGGAACGAGATGCAGATCTATCTCCTCGACAGGTTGCCTGACGGACTGAATGATATGCACCATGAATATATGTATCTGTAATGGACAATAGGTTGGAGAGAGGCTTTGTATAACTTACGCTAATGTTTACTCTACTAACCTTTGTATGAATCAACACTGAAGTTTCGAAACAGTGCTTTAAGCATTCTTCTAAAATGCAAAGCATATCTTGAAATAAATGATGCTTAAAAAGGAGGTATAATACAGCGACTGAAAATTCTTTTTCAGTAACGCCATACACCCAGGAAAAAAAAAGAAATTTTTAACTTATTTCAAGAACAGCAATTTTTACATTAAATTATATTATATTATTGCGCGTACAACCACAGTTTAAGAACTTAAAAATCTAAAATCCCTTATTTCATTGTTCTTGATTCATCATTTGTTAACAGTGAAAAAATTGAACGTGTCACGAACTATGTGAAAACAAAAACCATAAATAGATAAAAGAAGAGAGAGTGATAATGAAAAATTGAAATGAAATTTACAATGAAATCAAATATATATTTTTAAGAACTTCAAAAAATTTATATTATTTTCACAGTTAAAACATATCAACATTTTAACGCTTGGGAACTTTTTAAATATAGCATCTCTTAATTTTGGTTTCCGTTAAGTGTTTGTTTATTGGCGCTAAAGGCATGTTTGGCTGTGCTGAATCATACAAACTGTTGAAAGGCTTGCACCGTAATCAAGACTTCAGTTTAGTTTTAGAAATATAATTTGGGCAATTCAATATTTAAATTTCATTTGACTGTTTTTAGTAATTGTTTGAACTTCATTTTATTTTATATAAATATATATTTAAATCAGCTTTAACATCAATATTTTTAAGGCTTATTATGAGGCCATTTGAAAACAAAATGGAAATCCCTAGTTTGTGCCATAATCGCGTGACGAAAACATCTCATATCGTAAATTAAGCAGAATGCAATATATAATTTGCTTGTCATAACTGAAAATACTGTATAATTTAAAAAATATGTATAAAATTATATAATTTAATATAAAGTAATATATATGGAAAATTATATTACCGGAGATAAATTTATTACTAGAACAGAAGCCGTTCTTATATCGCAGTTATGTTAGCATCATGTTACACTTAAAAATCACCCAATAAATGATGCAAAAAACTGCTGTATAGTTTTAAAACAAGAAAAAAATATTTTCAGTTTTAAAAAGAATGATTATCAAGTTCGTATCCATCTTAAAGCAGGTAGTTTATAAAAACTACAGAAGGATCGGTGATAAGCATAGATTGAAGATTTATTACAAATGGAAATGTTTTGCATTAAAATTATTTTATTCATTAAACGAGCTATATTTAGCAAATTAGGGCAGAACTATTTTATAATAGAAATATCAGAACTTCTTTTAGCTTACAGAATTCAAAGTAATATTACATAGAAACAAGTAAAAGGCAACATTTTATATCATCAACTTTTTTCATTATTAGTTGTCTTTCTAAATTATTGTTCAAAATTAAACAGAAACATTCGGCTATTATAAAAAAATCAATCGCAAACCAGAAAAATTCAGTTTTTCAAGACTGTGGATACTATGGTAACAGAAAGAAACTATATTTGCCTTCATTATTGTAAGGTTTTACAGAATAATATTTTTGATTTGTTTCTGAAAAAGTCCCACTATCTTTTTTTTTTTCAGTTGAATTAAAGTTACCCTAGTTTCATTATTTTCAATAAAAGAAATTAAAATGTTTAAGAGTTTTCCTAATAAATACCTTTAATAGGTAATTATTTGTAAACTTCAAATGTATAAGAGGTACAACCTAATTTAAATGTATTAGAAAATTAGTTAACAATTAACAGATTAATTTTACACAGATATAAAAATGGCGTTGATTTTTTTGTGCAAATGGATATTGTAGAACTTTCTTCCAAAACATCACCATGTTTGCATGGTATAAAAACAAAATTTTAAGGTCCCACGATCACAGTGGTTAGATTTGCACTTTAGTAGCGTAGTTGTTTACCATCTTATGCACACAAACATTTGATAAAGGAGATGGTCCCGCTCTGGCGACGAAACAAAAAGCTAATCTTTTAGGCAAATTATTCTTACGTTGAGAAATATTAAAATGAATTATTACAACTTATCTCAAGTTTTTTTTGCAAAAATTCACACTTTTACATTTTCTATTAAATTATAAATGTATATTTATGCGTTAAATGTAAGTAAATAGAAAAACGACAAAAAAAAATTAAGAAATCGTAAAGGTAAAGATCTAAAAGTCAAAATTTCTCAGATCAGAGCCCGTATTTCTATCCCTGAAGTAAAAATGATAACTTAACAATATTATAAAATGGTTTGCTAAATTGATTTAGTATAATGCACACTCAATATCATTAGATGTATACTATTACTTTCCTGCACAGTCGATTTCAAAGTTAGAAATATATTCTTGCAGATAACTCTAACGGTTGTTGAATGAATTAAATTACAGACATTAAGAAAAGGCAACAAACTCGGCGATTGACTGGTGACAAAAAATGAGGATTTTCTAATATGCGCGAATCTTGGCGAGATTTGTATTAGGATTCGAGATTCGTAGTTTCTTCTCCGAGTTTCGGTGCTCTGTTATGGAAGCAATATGAGCGAAGTCGCATAAATGCAAGGCTATCTAAGCAAATTATCTCAGTTGATCTCTAGCCAGATCTCTGTAACTGTTTAATGTTGTTGCAGTTATTTAGGGACGACTGGTTTTTTTTTTGTTTGTTGTTGACTTCAGTACACACATATAAACGCCCGCACAGATGAAACAGAATGACAAACAGCAACAATAGAAAAAAAGACTTTAGATGGTCTATAATACAGATAGTGACAAACAGAAGCGAGAAACTTGAAAGGGATCCTAGATAGCCAACAACACAGAAGAGATTCAAGGTAGTCAACAATACAAAAAATATTCTAGATGGCCAACAACACTAGAAGAAAGCCAAAGTAGCCAATAACACTAAAAGTAACCCGAAGTAGGCTAAAACCTAAAACAAAATTTAAATGCTAAAAGATATCACAAATGGCCAACCAAACAAAAGAGACCCCAAGTTGCCGGCTACAAACATAGAAAAGACTTCATGGTAATTAATAAATATGCCAAGTATGAGATCATTTTGTTAATAACAAGAGAATTTGCAAAAAGACAAAGACAAAAGTTATACCCCCTGGATTTCTTTACAACTTAAGGGCGGGTCTGAATATTGAAAATTTCCTCACCTGGAGGTGTTTTTTTTTTCAGTGCAATGTCCTTCACTAAGATCGAATTCAATTAAGTGTTTCAAGCTTTCATACAGAGCACCGGATATGGATTCTAACATAACTAAAAATAACGGAAAAGAAACAACAGAAATTCTCGAATCGTGACATCGAGATTCAATTTTTCAGTCACACGCTTTCATTTATGATCAAGAATGACGGCTCACGCCCCCTTTCAAGGCTTTTACGATGCTATTTGATGTATTCAGCCAGTGTCAGTTTTGAAATAGCTAACTGGAATATATGTAACGGATTTCTTTCTTTCAAATAACGTTTTGATAAAGAAAATAAGCATGATCCAATGAGTAACTGCTTACAATATTTTCAAAAGAAGTTTTAAATAAACAAAAATTACATGGTACCAAGGAATGCATATATTAAAAACATATTGTCAATCTCCTTAGAAATGAACCAGCGACTATTAGAGTTATAATTTTATTTATAGTTCATTAATTTTACAAAAATTTGTACAAATGTGATTTTTTCCCCTTTTCAGATAAGAAACTGGTGATTATTCTATGCTAATGATCTTTTTAATGGCTCTTTGGTGCAAAAGATGGCTTTTGAATGTTCAAGAATCACCTTGGCAACCAGTTGGTTGACCGGGTTGTATTTAAATGTAATTAAATCATTTGGATAAAAGTTCATGTCAATGATGCTATCAAATTGTCAGACATTATAGTTGTGTTATTTTTTATCGCCTTAGATGTGGTTTATTTCTTTTGTATATGAACCTTTTTAATAAAGACCTGTCGCATGATATCACAGTGACATTAAAAACTTAAATGTCAAGATAATCTAATTTCTAACCTTGATACAGTAATTTTACATTTTTAAAATTCATCTAATAAATTATAACGATTTAAGTGGAATAATTCTTCTTTAGCTTTAAACAGAGGAAGAAAATCGCGCGATTAAATATTTTTTGAAAATATGAAAATGGAGATAGTTCTCAAATAAATAAAAAAATGTCAGCGATATAAGAAATTAGACAAAAAATAATATCAAATATTGCTTAAATTCAGGGAAAATGTTACTAAGTTTTAAATTAGCATCATAAAACAAAGATTTTTTTTTAAATTTTGAAGATGTCAACTGCATTTTTTATATTTTAGGAGCATTTATTATAATATTTACAACAAATACTCTATAATATGTTAGGAAATTATAGAAAAGAAATTTCCGATCTAATTTTTATTAATTAAAATTTCAAATAAAGAGTATCAAAGAGGTTTACATTTCCACTCTCGGTAGCTGTTGGTCAGGCAGTAGATTGACCTGTTCATCGCCAATATGCACGCATTCATCTATATTATTGATAGAGATGAAATAGGTTCCGAAATGTGAATGATTGAATACCTATTAAAATAGTTATTCACAGATTATAATATTATCTAAAATTGAATGTTAACGTAAAAGGAAAAACATTATATAAAATGATTAAATTACATAACATGACGATCATTTTTCAAATCAAATTAAGATGAACTAAGTTATTCTATATATTCCGGAGTTCGATCCCGCTATCCCATGGTTAAAAGCATTTTGGGAAGTATTTCACTGTGCAACACTTGTTTTCGGTTGTGTAACCTGAACCACTACGGTCAGTTCACGACGGAAAACGATCGTGAGGAATCCTCGTGATCATGCCTCACGAAGCACCGTGCCTCAACTCAAGGTCGCTTCCAAGGATCCCCGCTTTTTTACACCTCAAAAAAACAAACCACTCTGGGTTGCAATCTCAATTTCCGCCACCGATTTCGTACAAACAATATATCAGAAATCACTGTAAATTGCGGTGCTATTATCATTGGATTCAATTATATGGACATTCAATTTACGGTTGAATAAAGAAAAAGGCGTTATGTCGATGGCGGAGAATGATAAGTGCAAAAACAATAGAGTAAGAAATTGGATTTTCTGTAACAGCTATTAACACCGCACTTGACGATAATTTTACTCAAAAGCAATTGACAAGGTGAGGTTTTCTTTCAGGAATTTTGATACTACTTAAATATTAAAACGTAAGCATTGTAATACAAATTGATTTCATTCAATCTGTTTGTTCTCTCTGTTGCGCAACGTAATTATCGAAGTTTTCTCGAAGGTAGCACGTATCTTTTGAAGATATTCGAGATAAGAAATATTCGTATATGGATGTATCAAAAACAGCAAGTTTGATATTAAAATAATTGGATCCGAAATAATGCTGACTGAGAAATAATTTTGAAAATAGCTAAATTAATATGGATACTAATGATTTTGGAGATGATTTGTTTTCTATTTTTTGTGAATCACAGTGAAATAAAGAGTAATAAATAATAGCCCAATTAACAGAAAAACTTCTCTGAAAATTAGTGAATATTGCGAAATTGTGAGAAATGGGGAAAAAAGTAAGCAATACAGTTTTTATATTTATTTATAGCTCGTCATTGGCGACAAGATGGTTATGTTTAATTTCGGTAAAATCAGAATTGCATAGCCTAACTTTCAAGTTTCCTTCAGTAAATTAAGCTTAAACATCAAACTGAGGCAACTTTTAAAGTAGCTTCATTTTACTAGTCTTACATTTGTTCCATATATTGGGTATATGGCATTCCTAATAGAATCCCCATGATATTATAGTGTCATTAGGAATGTAATTATTAGGAACGTAATTATTAGGGTAATGTAACTTCTTGCAACACAATTTTTTTCGCGAAAGAAGAATTTTTTTAAATTTATTTCGTATCCAAACAAAAGGTAAAAACAGTATTATCCGTTTTTGGCAATAGAAAAAAAATTATAAACACGAAAACAAAAAGGAAACGATTTGATTTTTTGCATCAACGGTAAATATTATAGAAAATTAATCAAAGATTAATTTTAATTTCAGAAAAAAATTGCAAAATAATTATACCAAAATCAATTTAAAGACAAAATCTGCAATTTTCAAAAAGCCTCATATTTTTAATGAAATACTAAATTTTGATTAGCACAATAACATTTCCTTTATTTATGATGGTATCAAAATTATGTTTAAATTTTAATTAACGTATAACTTAAATAAACTTTCAAAAAAAAAGATGTATTTGCCTCCCAAAGTACATCTGTGCCAACTTCTGCATCAAACAGTCTTTCCCTTAGAACAAAAAACTCACCCGCATCCGTTCACATTTATTATTGGTAGAGCAAAAGATGGTATGGAAAAACTGTTTTCCAAGACAGACAAAAATTTGTTATTGATTAAAACACATGGTGAGGAATATTAATTTTGGAAGTCTGTTTCTCCTCATACGAATTCATAATGCATCAAAACATTAAATGAAATGTCTTGAAATGTTGCTATTTTAGATTTTAATTTTTTTGCTGTTTTAGATTTGCGATTTTAAACCATTTGAATGACCATTTCGAAGAAGACTGACTACTGAATTCGGTCTTAGTGGCCTTCAATGAATTTAAAATAAAGCTTCATAACTCTTTTGATTTTAATGTCAAAAGATAATAATTTGTTCCTTCTAAAATAAAAGAATGCCAAGAACATTTTTTAAATAGATTTAATAGAAAAGAAGGATTCTAAAAATATTAAAATTTTATTTTATAATTATTATATTAACTCATACAATTTAAAAGTCAAGCCTTTATGTCATTTGAATATTTTCTCAAATGAAGGTATATGCCTATCTTAAACTTTTGTAGTCAAGTATTGGGTCACGATTATGAGATTTTGTATACCACATAGATTATTCAATTACAGGAAAAAAGTATTTCACGGAATGATTTGTAGCAAAAATGTTATAGAAAATAAGAAAAAAAAGTACGAAGCTCGTACTTTAAGAAGCCAAGTAAATTTGGCGTATGCAAATAAAGTAAATTTGGCGTATTTGGCGTAAACTATGCAAAATAAAAGTATGAAGTGTTACAAAACGAAAATGTTGAGGAATTTGGCGCAGAAATGTTATACAAATATATGAAATGTGTCGTAGACGAAATAAATAAATTCTTCGCAGAAATTCTGTACGAAACAAAATGAAGTATCGCTCATCATATAATTATATTTCGCGCAGATATATAACACAAAATGAAGATTCTGAAGTATTTCACTCTAAAGAAGTCAAGTAATTTGAAAGTTTGGTTGAATAAAATTATTAATTATTAATATTACAGAAATTCTTTTCAGTATTGAATAAAAATTACCTCAAACTAGAACAATATAAGTATTGGTTATATGTTTTGAGATTTCTTTTATTGCTAATGTTAGAAGATCATGTATCTATAACGATCCAAAATTTCCCAGTTACTATTTTTCAGTTTCCCCATAACCTGAAAAAATTGGGAGTCCTTTTTTATATTAGACAAACATGAGCAACAGAGATGACTCTGTTACAAAGCAGGTTTGTTTAATAGGCGACGGACGCTATAAAAGGGCCATAATTCGCGCGATGTGAATGCTCGAGTGTGTTGATAGGAATAACAACTGCTCATTCGAATGCGTGACAACAAACAGGCCGGATAGAGCCGGACGCTGAATCATAACGTACAGGGTATCGAAATCGTTTGCAGTTCAAGGTCAGCCCTAATCTATGAAAACAGACAATTTTGGTCATTGGATATGAGTGCTGCAGCCACGGAATGATACGAAGATTGAGTTGTGCTATCTATATTTTAAACCAAATACAAATGACCCAGTTTAGTACTAATGTTAAGGCAATAACTGCAATTGCGAATATGAGAATTTTGTGCTTCGTAAAATCTCAGCATCTGCATTATAAATAAAATAGTTGCAACTCTATCTGCAGCTCTAAACAGAATATTTTTGATCAATTGGAACTAAAATTTCACTATTACATTTCATTTACCAAAGTCATTGCATTTTGGAGTTACCGCGTTTACAAGCATGTAACTATACAAATAGTCGATTCGTCAACAAAAATTAAAATCATTGATTGCATTCAAAATTTGAGCTAGATCCACATGTTATACACTAAAATTAAAAGTGTGTGTCAAATTTTATTTATCTATCTTTATAAATTTTGTAATTATCGTGTCTTCTAGTCCTCGGAGTGTAGTTAGTTATATTAGTTATATTAACATTGTGTTTTAAAGCAGCATTAGGGCTATTTTGGGACAGTAATTGTAATTTTGAATCGTGATCAGGTGACGAGGACAACACCAGAGCTGGTATCCACCTCTTCAAATTCTACATCACACAAACGACAGCACATTTGGCCTCGACGGATTTAGTATGCACCAGACCCACTTACACGTTCTTCAGTGGATTCGAATTTTGCACCAGAAGCTCTATGGTTCTGAAGTTGAGACTTTACTAGCAGGAAAAAAAGAAGAAAAAAAATCTTAGGAATGGAGTTCGCTTGAAATTGGATAGAAATCTAAAGCTTAGGTTTTAGGAACGTAAACCTATTTTGAGCCTTCTAGCTCTTTTGAGTTATCGAGGTCACAAATAGGCATAATACCAAAAATGTGTTTCTCAGACTCAAAAAAGTTTGAAAGAGGAAAATTCGGTAAAATCTGAAAATAAATTTTTTTCTGGTCATATCTTCTATTTGTATATTTCTTAAGCGTAAAATTAAGGAAGAAGGAAAAAAATCAAATGAATAAATTGAAGCAGAGTGAAGCATCTGAAGCATATTTTAATAATCTAAGAACATTTTATATCTTAATCACATATCTTTATATTATATATTATGTATATATGATGTACATAAATAAATACCTTATATAAATGGGGCGGAATGATGCTTAGTGTTTCATTTTACATTTTTTATTCATCTATCCTTCAATGAAAAATATTGGATGTTAAAAATCATCTATACCAAATACTAGAGAAAGCAGTAGTTTCCCATGACCTTCATATGTTTTGATCGACGGAAAAAAATTTGCCTTTCTGAACAGAGACGCCAGTTCAAAACAACTATCTCTTGTATGCGAAACATATAACATAAGAAGTTTCTAAAATAAGAAAATATAATTCTAAATTATATCTGTTGCTCTCAGTCTAGACTAATCCTTCAAAAAATCTAGCCCTGAGTGTTTTGAATTTGAAGTATAAAAAAACTGGCGTCATTGATAATATCATAGTATCGAAATCATTAGAATATGATTAAAACACAAAACAAAACATTATTTTAAATTGCACTATTCCCTCTTCTACGAAAAGTGATTTTGCTTAACATGTACTCTCGACTGTGAAGAGTTTTCAGATCTGTAGCTCTGATTAAAAAGGCTCTGCGGAACAACTGCATCAACAAAACATCTAGATTATAAAATGAAACTTCTGTTAATAATTACTGTCAAGTGTATCCAAGATTACATCAAATGTGAGAGCAGTTAACGTTTTTCAAGATCAGAACCAAGGTCACCAGAATTCATGTCTGAAAACTTAACGTCAAACTGTTTTCTCTCTTAGTTCATTAGATCTTTAAAGATATTTTTCATAATTAAAATAATAGTTTATTCATTACTTAACCATTTATTTATTTAAATCTGATTCACATAATGAGTTTGATAGCTCGTCAGTTATTCAAGGCAAAATTGCGCATGCTTTTTAATCAACGGATTAAAAAGTCACATTAAGTGTTGGTTACAGTCTAGACAGAAAAAGTCGCCAAATAAAAGACAAACGTTTTAAAATTTGATAATTAGTTTTTAAAGCAATACTACACTGCATATATTTATCGCTAGTATTAATAATTACATGTTTATCAGTAATACAATGGTAATTACCATGTTTCTAATCCATCGGGTTAAGATTCAAATGCATTATATTCTGTTTAAAATTTAAGCCAAACTAAAAGAATTTAAAAAAAAGAGAAACTCAACTAATTTAAAAAAAATATTTGGTACATTTGTCAGTTTATTAAAAATATTGCATAATACATGTTTAATACTAATATTAATAATTAACATTATTTATAAACCAGGAAATTAAATGTCAGTTGCATTTGAAACTCGCTGGAACCTATGGTGAAAGTAGGTACTTTTTTAATTCATAAACTTTTTAGAAAAGTGATACTGAATGACTCAGAATTCACGCCCTCATTTAATATTCAAAAAATTACCATTAAATTGCAGTTCCAGTCGCTGATATTTTCATAGGCTCTTTAGAATTTAAGTAACATGATCATTTAGTCAGTTTAATTCAGATAAAATGATCATTTAATCAGTTAAATTCAAGTAACGTGATCATTTAATCAGTTTAATTCACCTCCATCCAATAGACAACAATTTACATAAAATATCAAAATTTATGTATTAAAAATGAGAGAATAAATCCATGCGATATGCCTATCTAGTAATGAATGCGAACTAACTTTCATTACTAGATAGGGCATGAAATATTTGCTTAACATTATAACAGATACACACGTTTGCTAATAATTCAAATTACATTCCAGAATCTATTTTTTTCCCCTGAATAATCTCTGTACATTGCAAACATACATAAAATGTACTTCAGTAAAAGCTAAATATGTTTCTTATACATTTCAAACCTCTTCTATATCAAGAGAAGAAACAATTTATGGCTCTTATCCATGTTATGACGGTTAAAAACATCTTGACGAAATATAAATCGCAGTTATCTGTGTTTCCTATCTGTGTTCAGAGACGCACTATAGCGTAAATCACTCTCCATCTCCGCGCACTCGAGTAGCGCAGATTCACACAAATCACTCCCTAGGGGAAATACGGGGTGGAAAAAAGTACAAAATTCTCCTCCTTTTGAATATGCATGTTGAAGAGATAAATTTGATCGATAATTTGTTCATTCAGAAATAAAGAAGATCGAGAAAATATTAAATTTAGGCTATGAAAAAAAAAAAACTTGAGTTACCTTAATAACTGAACTATTAAGAAAGGTTTAATTTTTTAGTATGTACAGATATTTTGATAAAAAGAATGAAAAATGGCATTAAAAAATAGAGCAATAAATCGTCATCTCAAAAATAATACTTCTGTTAAAGCAATAGATCAATAAGTTAATTATTTTTTTTATTAAACAGTAGATTTAAGGTTTAGTTACATTAATAATCCGCTTTAAAACAACAGTAAGACTATTTTGGGATAGACCTCATAATTTTGAATTGCGGTAAGATGACGTGGGCGACACCTGAGTTTGTAACCACCTCTTCAAACTTCCGCAACACACCATCGGGAGGACGTGAGACCCCGACGCATTTAACGTACACCATGTCCGCTAACATGACAATTCTTCGATGAAATCGAGTCTCGTGCCAGAAACCCTCCTGTTCCTAAGTCGAGACCTAAGTCGAGGCCACCGCGCTCCTTCACAAGCACAGATAATACTTGCTAAGTTATCATCATGTTTTAAATAGTTTTCTTGCTTTCATGAAAAGAATGAAAAATTGCCCTAAGAAATAAATAATAAATCGATGATTCAGAAAGAATATTCTTTTTGAACCATCCAATAAACAAAATATTCTTTTAAATAGCAAATTTAAGGACGTAAACATATGAGCACAGCTATTGGTCACGTCATATCAAATATTCCTAATATGCATATAAAATATAAATGCCTTTTTTTTAGCGATTTCGTAACCCAAGAGAGAAGATACTTTTGAATGTTTGAACTATTTATTTCATCCGGGAGGCATATTCTATACCAGAAGCGATGATGAAACTGATGCGCGTTCTGATGCGATCAAGAGCAGATAAGACAGAAATTTCCCCCTTTCGATTATTTTACTATCATTGATAGGGATTTCTTTGACACTTGTCAATTTAGGAAAGATTAAATAATTTTTTAAAGATTGTTAGATAAAAAAAAACATTATGGATTTCCCTTTACTAGGAGCGTGAGAACCTGCTGATTAAAACAGTTTTACAGAACTTGTAACATTAATTAAATAGAAAAGTAGGAATTGTAATAAGAAATAAGAACATTTAGAATAAGCTAATATGAGTTCATTAAGATAAAAAGTTGAAATGAATAAATATTTAAATTAGATTGAAAGATATCATTACATGTAAGTGTGTGTGTGTGTGTCGGTCAGTCGGTTCGTTCATCTTCGGCAAAAGCTGAGAGGGCATGCATATATATTAAAGGAATTGTCACATTTACATATGCAACGAACAAACAGGAAATACAGATGTGGGTAATTATTTCTAAAAATCAATGTATTAAATTTACTAACTTTTTTCGTTTAGTGTTAACCGTATGTGTTGCCTTTAGTTAAGTTTTAAAGAAAATAAGAAGTATACAATAGAATATTTTACATATTAATGATTTTTGAGAACATAAGCAAGTTTACTACATTTTCTATAAATTTAATAATAATAATACACTTTTTACAGAGACTTGAGTTTCTATATACACTGATGGAAAAAAAATCCCAACACTAGGAAAGAGCTGTGCTAGATAAACGAAATTTGGTAGGCGTGTTTATATATCTGAAAGATGACGTCGATTCAAATTTTGAGCTACGCGCGTAAGTGTGGCGCTAGTAGCGACACTATGAACAGGCAAATGAGGTTTGCTTTAAATAAACGCTGTAAGGTTCGTGATCGTTATTAACAGTTGAGATTTGACGTAGTGGGTTAATGTTTGTCAAGGATGCCTCTGAGAAGATGAAGAAGCCATTATCAACAACTCACTGATTTTGAACGAGGTCGTGTTGTAGGGCTACGAGAAGGTGGGTTTTCTTTCCGCGATATTGCTGAAAGACTTGACAGGAATGTATCCACTGTGCATGAGTATTGGCGGCAGTGGTCAAGGGAAGGTACTGCCTCAAGAAGACCAGGTTCCGGGCGGCCACGTGGTATTACTGAGAGGGAAGACCGTCGTATTCGGCATATGGCTGTGGCTAATCGTACTGCGTCTGCAGCTGACATTCGAGCTGCAGTTGGCACCACAGTGACACATCCAACTGTTATAAATCGGCTACTTCAAGGACAGCTCCGAACCAGACGCCCTGTACAGACTCCAAAGCACTGCCATTTGCGACGTGAGTGGTGTCAAGCTAGAGCTCATTGGAGGACGAAGTAGAGATCTGTTGTGTTTTCTGATGAAAGCCGGTTCTGCCTTGGTCGCAGTGATAGCCGTTTGTTGGTTAGAAGGAGGCCAGGTGAACACCTGCTAGTGACCTGTCTGCGGCCTAGACACACAGGGCCTACTCCGGAGTTATGGTTTGGGGAGTAATTTCGTATGACAGCAGGAGCACTCTCGTGGTTATCCCACTCACCCTGACTGCAAATTTGTACGTCAGTCTAATGATACAACCTGTTGTGCTGCGATTCAGGAACAGCATTCAAGGGGGTGTTTTCCAACAGGATAACGCTCGCCCTCATACCGCTGTTGTAACTCAACATGCTCTAAAGAGTGTCGACATGTTACCTTGGCCTGCTAGATCACCAGATCTTTCTCCAATCGAGCACGTATGGGACATCATTGGACGACAACTCCAGCGTCATCCACAACCAGCATTAACCGTCCCTGCCTTGACTGCCCAAGTGCAACAGGCATGGAACTCCATCCCACAAACTGATATCCGACACCTGTACGACACAGTGCATGCACGTTTGCATGCTTGTATTCAAAATTCTGGCGGTTACACCGGTTACTAATATACCAACATTTCACATTTGAAATAGCTCTTCTCGACAATGGCTCTACCTGTGATCTTGAAACTTTAATCAATTAAATATGTTACCTTGACAAATGTATTCCTAAAATTTCATTACTATACAATATTTTTTTCTTAATGTTGGGATTTTTTTTTCCATCAGTGTAGTTCGGCGAGACTTCTTATTGATTCTTTGAGTCCTTTTTGACACTGTCCCAGATTTAACCCGAATTTTCATAAACGGCTTAGAGCTTTACCTTTATTATTAAAAAAGAAAATAAGAAAAAAATCACAATGTTTATTTTTAGAAATTAATTTCAAAGTCATCAAAAGTTTCTGTTCAGATAGATATGAACATTATATTTTAGTGAATAACTAAATGTTTAGAATTGCATCATCTTTACTCGCAAAAAATAACAAAAGACTCACAAGATTTATTTTAGAAAATTAGTTTCAAAACAGTCTTCAAATTTTCAATGTAGATAAACGTATTTTAGTGGACAAAAATTCGTTTATATATTTTCGTTGGATAAAATTCATATCTATTAAATTAAAAGCTCGTACTATCATTAGTCTCAAAACGGATAAGTCATCGAATCAACTGGAATAGTTCCGGTTTCTGAATCTTTGTTCAGCTTTGATAATTTAATACAGCTTGCAGGTTAAAATACGCGAGACAACTCAGTCTGGAAATATATTGATATGAATTTTAAAGTTCTTTTCATTTCGAAAATCATTAGATAAAATGCGTATTTCAGCTAAATTTATAATTTTCTCAATAAGAATTTTTTCCCACATTCCGTATAAAAATGGAACACTTTCTTAACCCTCTGACTGGAAAATTTTTTAGAATCACTATTTAAATACGATGTTGGCAAATAAGTTCACATGCTTTTCAAATAAAGTGAACTGACACGATATGATACACGATGATAATATGATATAATGAAAATCTGTAATCGTAAAAATAAACACACTAAACTGTGAGAAAGGCAGCACGCAATAGAAAATGGATGTGTTAAGGAATGGGAGGTGTTAAGGAAGGGACGCAGCTGGAGGGTTAAGGAATTTTTCAAAGGTTTCCTCTTCATCACTTCTAGAAGTGTATGAAGTTATAAACCAACTACACCTTCGTTTCAAGTAATAGAACAGGGCGTACCTAGCGTCTTCAGCTAGAAATTTAGGAAATGAGGAAAAATTTCAGTTCGAAACGCAATAAATATAAGCCAATAAAATTAGCATATTCTACGTTTAAAGTGTATGAAGTTATAAACCAACTATATTTTCGTTTCAAGTAATAGAATAGGGCGTACCTGGTGTCTTTAGCTAGAAATTTAGGAAATGAGGAAAAATTTCAGTTCGAAATGCAATAAATATAAGCCAATAAAATTAGCATATTCTAAATTTAATATTTTCTGCTCCAGAAAATCAAGGTACTTAGTTCCATAGCGACACGGGGAGAAGTAAAGTGGAAGCCTAATCCTGGATCACAACACTCACATAAAATGAATTAAATGGCATAAGATAAAAACCAATCGAATAAAACCTCCTACGCGATATGAATTTTAATGGAATCAAAACACATTGAAAGATTCTTAAGCGGAGCTGACAGGCTATCAAATGCGATAAATACATTTAAGAAGTGTAACGAAGTGTTTTGATTCCGGAAATTGTAAGTTTTCCTTGTCGGTTCGGAGTACTGTATTTCTTTGACCCTGCAGTTAGAATATTGAACAGACAGGAAAAGACTGCCTTATAAAACTGCTTTTTCACCAATATGCCTTATTAGAGTGTATACACTGAAGACATGCGAAATTGGAGTTTGACACATGGAGCAAGTTCACTAACAGAATATCAAAATAAACAACAACTAAATAGAAATTTATTATAGTGAATGCTTCTTAACCCCTTAAATGTTTAATTTTATTTACTATCTAATACCATGACATGTATTTGGGAAATATTTTCAGCTTTTGATACAAATGGAAATCCATTGAGTACTTGATAAATTTATGTGTTCGAAGTAATTTTAATATTGAATAATAATCGTTACGAATGGTTTATTTTTTGCTTACAATTACCAAAATTCGATAAATCGATGTACGTATAGGGCTCTGACAAAACAGTTAAGGGGGTAATATAATTGCGACACTTCGCACTCGTTTAATATCATCGAAAACTTCTGGACCCAAATCGAAGTATTAAAATGTATAACCAAAATATTCGTTCAGTATGATGAAATCAGTACGTACATCGTTTAATATCAGTCTTTCAAGTAAAAAATTCACCAATGATTCTTTTTCAATCAGTTCTAGTGTTTAACTTTCGTGGAAAGTTTTGCTTTTCTTGTAAGAAAACATCTGCGAGTTCTTTTCCCTTGGGAATGGATTGCACATTCTTTTGTCTAGACTAGAACAATCTAGATTTATTTAAAACGAAACTCTGGCTTGAAATATAGAGAACAACTATAAACCTTTGCAAATGAATTTGTAATTCAATTAAAAACTGAACGGGGGGGGAGAGGTTTTGAATGGTAAAGCCAAAATTGAATTTTTGATTAGTATGAAAATTTATTCTCAAAGTCAATGCCACATCGTTACGCTGTCCAAAATTCCACAATCTCTTCTCTACAAAATTTTGAAAAACTTTTAAGCTTTTTTTGTGAGCAAGATTAATGGATAAACCTTTGTTGTTCCGACAAGAAAGAATATGATGAAAAAAAATTGTACGAGCCATATCCTCGTATTTTATCCACGAATTTACAAAGAAATACAAAGATCCAAAATTATAAAAGCTATCCCGTATTCATTGGCCAAATTTCTCTCTAACGATTAGAGATGCACAATTCGAATAGAAATAATTTTACCATTGATTAAAAGTACACAATTTAAAGCAAAAACCATTTAAAATAATTAGAATATATGCTAACAAATTTTAAATCAATTTCAGAATATAAATTAACGTGTTACAAAATTTTGCAATTACGAAAATATTAAGTTTCCTTGTCTGTAGTTCTTTCATCAGATCCGCAGAATAATATTAAAGAGACAAAATAAATAAAAGATGACCTTAAAAATATTTCCCCATTTTTTAAAGCGCTCCACCAATGCATACTGTGTACTTGATATTGACTGTGACTTCTGAAGTGATTTATGAGACGTATGTCACGTACGTTATCGGACAAAACATTAATAAAAAATGGATAATTACTTTTTTCTTGGCATAGCCTTGAAGAAGACATAAAGAGAGAATGAAAGGTGTTAAAAGAAAAAAAAAAGAAACAGAAATTGAAACATTTCCTTGTAGAATGAAACACAGATATACACTTAAAAAAATAAACATACATTAAATTTTGCAATAATGAAATAGCGTGTATGTTTCTTAACAAGTTGTTCCCAAATTTGACAAGATGAGAAATATTTGTTTCCAAAAATATAAATTATTATTCAGAAAGGATTGGGTTTTTTTTTAAAAAAATAACTATAAAAAGTATACTTTTAAATAAATGAAAAAAAAAATTCAGAAAAAAATGTAGCCCCAGAACGCCTTGCATAGCATTAAATTTTAACTTTTGACTTGGATTTAATATTTTTAATGACTCAATCATATCATACTTGGCGAATTTTTTGGCGTTAATCTTTGGCATGCCACTATTATGTGTCCGGAAATTTAATTTGTTTTTCCCATGCGTTTTATCCACTCGCCTGAAAAAAAAAATGATCCAATATACACTTGTAGTCACAAAATTTCATATATTTAAAACATTGCATTTTTGGGTTTATCGCATTTACCAATTTTTGAAAGTACAGATTGACAGACAACTTCTGGTTAGATTTGGCTCAAAACTTGACAGGTGACTACACAGTTGTTGCTAATTTTGTGTATCTAATTAGTTCTTTTCATTTTGTAGGTATCGTGTTAAGTTATGCTCGAACAGCCGGTCAGACAGACTTCCTCAGAGCGAATTTTACACAAAATTCAATAGAAATCAATAGTAAATTCAATAGTAATTCACAGTAACACCTCTTAATCGGTATAAAAACCACCTAACAAATTTTAACTGTCTAGATGAAAGTACTTTTGAGTTATATTTGCCGTAGTAAGAGGCGAACATTTTTCAAAAATGCGCTATTTAAACTAGGGTTGGGGGATTTGTCAAGTTCTTGAGTTTGAATTTTTTGACGATTACTTACTTTCTCTACATTAAGTATACAAGAAAATAAAAATGGTTATCAAGATATCAATTTTTGATTCAAATATGAATGAAATATAAAACCAATCAACTCAGAAAACTTAAAAACAGAAATTTTCAATTGGTCATGACATAGCAAAGGTTAAATCTACTAAATTCCCCATAATTTTCCCTTATATTTTTACTTCCTCCAAAAGAAAAACTTTTAATTTACATTCCATCGGGCTGAGTAATTCACAGTAAGCTTCACACACTAAAGACATTCATTACTTGTTTGCCCCTGAGGCACTACTGATTAAAACAGGCTCCACTCTATCAATTAGCCGGTTAAACACCTCTCCGGGCAGCATCACCAGAGAAACACAATACGGTTTTTTAATTCTCCCAAGTCCTTTTTCCCACAACCACACCCGTCCGACCAGTCCCGTGTGCGCGCGGAAGCCATCCATCCATTCACTCTTCTTTTATGCCATTCACAATTCACTCTTCCTCTTGATTCTCACGATGAAGGAATGAGAGAGAAATACTAATCGGAGATTTGCATAAAAAGAAAAAGATCTCTTTAATTTCTGGATTTTGAAGTTGAGAGATTGGGACGAGATAGGGTTCCCTGCAGACAGACCGCTTACCAGAAAGTGGCTTGCCTTCAGGCCATGAGCACGTTATTTCTTCTTGGGAATTAAAAATGGGTATGGAATAAATGCAACGGGTTATTGGACAGCGCCTGAGAATGATTGCTGTTGAGTGGTTGTGGTATTTTGGGTGATTGATGGCGAGTAAGATTTTGTTTTACTTTTTAGATTAGGTTTCCGTTTAGTGATTGCAAGAAAGTTTCCATAAGGGATCTTATAACTGAGAATCAGGAAATTATTTGGATTCAAAATGATCACTTTGAACTTTGGTTATTGAAGTCTAGCTGCTTCGCCACAAAGTTTAGAACTATTAGGAATGGATATAATACTTGATTAGCTATCTTCTTTTGACATAAAAATATTATTATTAAACCTTTTTCTCTAAATTGTACACTTAATCCAGGATATTATTTTTGAAATTATAACTACTTATGAGTACTTATTTTGGAATATATTTAACTTAATTTTGACTGACATCTTGACAATTGGCGCAACATCGTCAACACATTCTCTTTTGCGCCGTGAAAAACCAAATCCATTTTGATTGACATAGACTGAAGATGTGCTGAGATTTCGATATTACTAATAGGCCACTTTACATTATAATGGAAATATTTATATGGTTCATCAGTATTTTAATAATATTATTGCAGAGTGTTATAAAAAAAGATAGAATATTAACTGAATGTTAAATGCCTTATAATAAGATGTGCGAAGACTACACGAAATTTAAAGCGATATATTTTACACCTTCCCCCCTACCCATTATTAGAGAAATTATTACTGATATATTTTACAACTCCCCCATTATGGAAAAAAAGAGAATTTCTTACCGATATATTTTGACCTACCATTATGGAAAAAGGAGAAATTATTATTGCCAAAAAAAATCAGACCCAAGAGTTTAGTATTTTCCCATAAAATGTAGAATTCTGTGAATCTGAAAAACAGCAAGTTTTAAAGTATATCTGTCTTTTTGAAAAATAGCAAGTTTGTCTATCTGTGACCACGCTAATGGAAAGAACTTGAAAATTGAAATATGGTACATGGTCTTTCATTCTTAACTGAAATTCTATTTTTGCAAGCTAAATAAGACGAAATAAACTTGTTTATCTGCTCGATCAAATCCAATCAATAAAAAAAGGCTTAAGATAAATGCATGAATTTCTATATATGATTTGATTAAAACAAAAGTTTGATAATAAATTTTAACTTTAAATCCGACAATTAATCGATCATCTTGGAATAACTAAAAGTTGTTGAATTTCTGTATATGATACTTACATTAGATCCATTTTTTCTATCCATGTGTATATGAAATTAAAAAATCAATGAAGGGACAAAACTTAGGAAGAATTTTTGAATCAAAATTATAAATCAAATCAATTTATAACACTTTGGATCAAATCTACGAAAGAGATAAAGTAAAAATTTTCAGTGGTACTAAAGGATAAAAACGATTTCCTAAGTTGAAACCAATTCCAAACGTGCCATATTGTACAAGTAAACAAGAAAGTTAAAGAAAAAAACATTATGGTAGTTCGAATGAAACTGAGTTATTGCATCGTATATATTCAGGAGAATTTAAAAACATTCCACCTTTTAAGATCAAAGCAAGCGCATTCAAAAATGATTCCTTCACTCTTGTTATATGTTTATTCTCAATTCTCACGCACTTTCTTCCCATGGAACGGAAGGTGAGAGCGAAATATTAATCGTGAAATTTTCTGGAACTAAGAATGAAAGAGAGAGTGCTGAGAAAGTGTTTAGATGTCCGATTACTCGGAGGTCAATTATGCATCAGCTGTGAGCATGTGTTGTGACTACTGAAAGTTGTAATGCTGATCTGCACGAGCGGAGGGTTATTGAACGACACATGCATTATGTTATCAAGATACAGTTATCAGGAAACTTGTTTTGTGTCAATATGATGACAAATTTTGTGTCTAGACATGGAAAAAGTAAATAAAACTGCCAAAAGAGTGCCATTCTTTAGCCTAATTTTTAATTAACTAAAATTAAAATTTTTTAAAAACTGTTTCGAGGTGCAAATTTATCCCTCTCTCCCATCCAATATATATATATATATATATATATATATATATACCAAATTGGTAGTTTTAGGTCAAATGATCTGATTTGTAAAAAACAAACAGATGCCTTTTTACTAATATTAGAGATAGAAATTAATTTCTTTTGCTGTTAAAACGTACCAATCTTATACATGTGTGGATAAAGCATGCTACTAAATTTTACATTTAAGTATAATATAATAATACATGTTCAAGTTATACCTATGTTATATTAAATCTCGCTTTTTTATTGTTATAAAATTAAAGAATCGTGAAAACACACAAATGTTATTTTATTTTCCACGGTGCGCTACTTTCAAAGATCTTCAGTATGGTTTTAAAGTTATTCTGTACCAAATTTTTTCATGATCATCGTTTCGAAGTTCACGAGCAAAAATTACCAACTCTCAAGATACATGATAAAAGAACGTTTCATTTGAAAACGGATATGCGGGTAGGTTATAAACAATCCGTGAAAGTCCGTACAGACAAGAACAAGGCAGACCATTCAGAGGTGATATTCAAATTCACAGTACTTTTAGCGGAATCAATAAAATATAATACAAAATTTGCTTACAAATAAAAAAAATTTAAAAATGAAATCTACAATTATAAAAGAACTTAGAAAATCGAAAATATTAGAAATGTAATAGCTATAACATGTTTAAAGAATAAAAAATGCAAGTAATATGAAATAATAAGCATACGTAATAATATATTCAGAATGTAAAGATAAATAAGAAACATATAATTAAATACAAAATGAATTGTATAATAAAAGTATAGAATAAGATAATAGTTTTAACCAAAGATAATAAAAAATATTGCATAACGCGTATACAAATCACTTAAACATACCAAAATCTTAACATGTTCATACTAATTTTTACTATACAAAAGAATTTCCAATATATTTTATAGAATGTTATTAATTGTTATTTTACAAGTCTTATGCTATACATCGATTTCAAAACTTCCTTTAGCCCATAACCGTTTAGAGAGAATTTTTTCAGTATCAATGTGCATTTGGGGCAATGGTAAATATAGTCCGAAAGCTTCCTTTATCAGAATCACGATTTCAATTTAGTGAATTTTCTAAAGAAATTCGATCAGTTATCGCAATGGTTGGAGAATCAGTTTTCTAGGCTATATTAGAAGTTCTAATTACATTTGACTTCGCAAGAGTTCGTCGCATTTATAGCACAGACATGCGACAATTTACGTATGTCGATGAACGCATTCAGTTTCTGAGACCAGATGTCAAAAGGTTTTCAACCTTCCGACCCACTATATTTCATGTTTAGACATGCAACAAGTTCGATACGAATTTTCCTCTGGTTTAATACCTCATTTGAATAAACTTTTTTACACAACGAAACATTTTAAAATTTCAATCTATGTGTTATCTCACCCTTAGATTTCAATCAAGTACCTTTTTATAGCATTTCCAGCAAGTGGAATGGTCTCAGCTCTCCAGAGGGTCTCCCATCGGGACGCTGCACGCTCTCTGTGTGGTCGATATAAATATGCAATCCGGAACCGTAAAACCGTTTGAGAAGGCATCAGGTGAACAGTTGGTGGGGGCCCAATTAAACGGCCGTGTGACTTTCGGAGCCTTTGGCCGTGAAACGCCGAACATCCAGACAAAAGGCACATTCATGCTAAGAGTTAATTGCCCGTTTGGAGGAGATACAGTTTCCCGAAAAATCATCCGCTTATTCGCGCTGCATATAACTAACCCTGAAGAGGAATATATGATGATTTGATTCGTCAAATCAACACTGTTTTTCAAAAAGGAAAGTTAGTAATAGATTTGCAAATTAATGAATGAAATAAAGGATAAGTTAACGGAAATAAATGTTTTGACGGGCTGAGTAGTTTGGACGAAGAGAAAATGATCGCGTATAACTAATAAATAGTTAATTTTTAATTATGCTTGGAATTTAATTGAATCTGTAGGAACTGCAAAGCTGTTAAATCTATGACATGAACGTTTTAAAGCTGTGCACTAGAAAGAGTAAAGCAGTTTTTGAGGGATTAAATTCGAAATAAAGGGGAGAAAATAAATATGAAAAATAGTAAGCATAAATGTAATTAGAAATCAGAGGCAATTCGGTTTTTTTAAAGAGCAAAATTTTTTAAACAAAGAACGAGATAAAAAAAAACAAGGCTTTTTTTATTTTTTTTTTATTTACATTTATTGCTTTTCATCAAGCGGTTTTATTCATACATAATGTTTTAGGCAGGATAAACTCGATGTAAAGAGAATTATGGAAGCATTTTTTAAGAAGCATGTTTTAACGATTAAATTTAATACCTCTGATCATTTTAATATAAGGAATTAGAAGTAAAACTTTTGACAATTAGAATTTTTTTTCCCAGAAGCACATATTTGAGATTCTTTCGAATTTTCCTTCCCAAAAATACGACTAGGACATAATGTCAGATAATTTTTGCTCTTTAAAAGATGATAAATCGTTTCAAACTGTAAATCGCTTGGAATATCAAAACAAGAGGTCAAATAAAAGTGCCTTTAAATTTTCCGAATAAAATGATCTCTTGATGAGTTTGATGATTTGAAGAATCAAATGGCCCAATAGCAAAGAAAAAAAGAAATTTTATGCATAAAATAAGGCGAAGTTGTATTCAGCTAGGCTATAACAATTAACAACAATTAAGCAAAATGTTTATAAAATTCTGGAGGATTTTTTTCCGTACTTTGTCGTATATTTAATATAATAATATACTCTTATAAAAAGTATAGTTGTCTTCAAACAAATTCAAACTTGAGATTTTGACGAATTTTTACGTTTTAGACCTCCCTGAGTTCAAAAACAAATTTTTGGAAAATGCCCGTCTGTCTTTCTATCTGTGACAAAGATTACTGAAAAACAATTTGAGCTAGACAGTCGAAATAACGTATAAAATCTTTGTGCCAAATTTGCAAATTTCTGTCACATTTTGAGTAAAATTTGTTCAGAGGAAGTCCGCCTGTCAGGCTATTCGAATGTAAGTTGATATAATGATTACAAAATGAAGAATACTTGATAGATAAATTTCGGCGCAGAGATTTAGTATCTATAGTGAAGACACCTATCAAACTTTAAGTCCAATAGGATTATGGGTCGACTGTCTGTCGGTCTACACTTAAATAAATGCGATAATTCAAAAGAGCAATGAGTTAAATAAATCAAATCTCGAATGGAATTTTGTGACTATAAAAGCAATTTTTAATAGCTTTTGAAAAAAGTTTTTCAGGCCCAAATTCGTTTTTAGGATACTATTAACAGCATATCAGGGATAAATATCTATAAAACTCGCAAAGGATAACACGATATATTCAGTAAAAATGATAAATTCACGTCAAAAAATATTTCGTAACTATTGCACGTCAATAGTTTAGTCATGAATGTGCAAGATGTTCTCTGAAATGATAAATTAATTAAAAAGTTTGCGATAAAGTTTTGAGGAAACCACTCCAGCTGGTTTCCATTATAATTCGATACGCAAAATAGCCTTGAAAACATAACTTTTATATTAAATTAGAAGCAACAGATTTTTAAAAAATGCTAAGAAATCTTAAATCTAATCATTTCCATTCAACACACTGGTCAGCATCTAGTATATTTAGCAATACGTATAAAGAAAATTCGAGTAGGGAAAAGGCTATAAGAAATAATGCTCGAGTTATATAAGTTTGGAGGACATTAAAACTATCTTCCAAGAAAAAAAGCTCTGGAATTGGTCATTGATGATTGACGTCGACCAGAAAGTGTTAATGATCTGAAAGCTCAAATTAACAGCAGAAACATTCATAAAAAACCATGATATGAAGTGAAAGAGAGAGCTATATTAGATGAAGACAGAAAAAAGATTGTAAAGAAAAAATAAAGATTTTTCTCCTCCACTTATCGCCTTGACGTGTCAAGTTTCTGGGAAATTCTCATGGAAGGAAATATTAAAAATCATGTAATTTTCTTATTTTATTTAGTTTCAGTTTAATGATGCAATATTTTGAAACACTAAATTCAGTTTGTATTGAATTTATGCAAAATATTGTGCTTTTTAAAGAAACGCTATCAGTTACTTACATGCTTTAATAATTTCTTTTGCATAGTCTTTACGTGTAGAATAGAATTTTAATTTCAATTATGTTTTTTTCCTCCGATTTCTAATCGTTAAATATATGCCATATTTGCGAATAAATCAAAACACTTTAGAAAAGAATCGAATGGTTATTTATGTGGAAAACTAGAACAGCATATTCCATTGAATTAATTCATCTTATGAAATTTCTATATTGGTAAGAGAGCTAAAAAATCTTCCTTTTTTCTTCTGCTTAGCGAATGTATAAAGTATTTACTACTTATACGCATTCAAACATATTTCAAAGTTATGAGTCAATTAAAAAAAATTTTTTTAACCATCTATTAATATAGCACACTTTGCCAACTAAATAAAAATACGGAAACATATCTAAAGTCTTTAAAATGATAGTCAATTATAACCAAAGTCTTTAAAGTCTAGCATTATATCATAACATATTCGAAAACTAACATATCAAAATATCAAAATAATTGAGAACTATTTTATGAAAAATGGAAGAAAAAAAAAACAATTTTTCCTTCTAATTAAAATATCTATTTTTCACTTATAACACTTTTAACATGTTAGCTCTGGTTTAATACTTCCTATTTCTGTAGAATGTTTCTCTCAGAAGTTTCTAAATGCTCATCAAGTGATTGTCACTAATTCGGAACCTTATCAGAGGCTTATTTCCTCTCACGTGTGTATGTAAATAGCTGATAGTGCGATAAACTATTCTTATATCTGATAATAATTTTAAAGACTTGCTTTTGTTTTTGATATTAACAGTTAGGGCAAAATGAATTTTTACCTTTCGGTCGGTCCTATTCTGTAGTATTATATTTTACTCTCATTTGAGTATAATTAGTAAGTTATTCTATCTGTATTTAACAAATCCAAGATATAGGAGAAAGTTTATTTTCAGAAGCAGAAAAAAAAAAAATGCTAATCTTATTAAAAATCTATAAAGCAAATCTTAAAATTTTTTTCTAGGATACCTTATTTTAAATTTCCCTAGTAATTGCAAAAAAAGGGAAAAATATTTAAATGCAAACTATAGCCGAAATTTATGCTATGTATTTTTTATAACTCAGACCGAGAGAATATTTGATACGGATAAATTCTAAGAGAGGCCAATTCAATGGATTTACATTAAATATTTTGTGATTTATTCGCTCCCCTCATATGATCCAAAGCACAGTTTTTCAATTGTCAGTAGTACCAACGGTCTTCGGGGTTTGCATAAAAAAGTGCTGGATGGTTGCAAAAATTAACTTTTGAAAATGCTGAAGAATAAGAAAATAAAAGGATTTTATAAAAGTGTTGAATTATTATTTGAATTGAATTTAACAATTAGCTATTAATTATTGATTCATTAGTTACCTATTATTATTTATATATTTTTTAATTTTCTAATCTTTGGCTGAGGCTAAGGTTCTGACCAAAATGAGGGAACAGACTGTTCCAAAAAGAAGAACAAATTTCAAAAGATTAAGAACCCCTAAGTTAAAGCGTGTGCAGTGCAATGTTTATTTCTAAACCTAGACTCTCATTTCTCTCATACAAATGCATTTTTATTTGTGTATACATGCTCTTTTTTTCCAGTGGAAGATCCCATTCTTGTGTTTATCTTCAAAAGAAATGGCACTGCACGTGTGATGGGGGTGTATTCTCACAGTGGGTATCCCTCCCTCTTTTTCACCTGTGTCACGGTTACCTTATCTATTGATCGACGCGAGGCAGCTGAGAGGACAGATCGAAGTCAGGTGGGCAGATAGGATTTAGTGAGATGATTTTTATGATTGGGACGGAGGGAGAATCTAAGTTAGTTTTACGAAAGTTTACGACTTTCGTAACAGAAAAGGATTCGTTGCAATCGATAACTGGAGGTGAAGGCGGTAGAGAAAATATATATTATAGCCAATGGTAATCTCTATGATATTCAATATTTAAATGCAATTATAGAATATCATAAAATTTATCAACATATAACCATTATTTAAGCATAAAAGTTCGAACTAGAGTCAATTTTTTAAAAAAAGTATGTGACTGCTTGGGATGAATTTTTAGTAAAACGCTCTAAAATAGTTAAAATTTTGAATTTTTGCATTAAAAAAATATCTGCGAAATCAAAATATATCAGTTTAGTAGTTAAAGCTTATATATGTAAAACAGAATTTTTTTTTAGTTTAGAAGTTTATGAAATGAATTTATCTAGCATTTTGCAGATAGCTTAAGAAATATATTATCAAGTTCCAGAATTTAAAAAAATTGTATTTCTATCTATCCTTTAAATTTTGTGATTCGACTGAAACATAAAATGAAATTTTCTATTTTTATCACATTGTGAAACACTAAAATAGTTATAAAATATTTATAAATGAATAATTTTATTTTTTAATTCAGGAACTGCAGAAAATATTGGAAAATTGATATATCAAATATGAACAAAAAATATGCATTACACTTTAATTTATGAGAAGTGAAGAATTCTATCAAAAAATTAGAATTTGAGAAAATAGCATGTAGAGACGTAAAATAGCATTAAAATGTATGCAAATTTCGAATATGAAAATAAATGTTACTCCTAAAAAATAATAAACTTACAAAATAACATTAAAATGTTTTTCAAATATTAAGAATAAAAACATTTTTTTTTTTTAAATTACAATTTATCAAAAAAAATTATTAACATAGTCGCCTACCTTAAATCATCCATACAAATAGAGATAAGAGCAGTTGATATATTATTTGAAAAAAATAACATGAATTCGCTAGTTATAGTTTTATAAATGAAAATTTCATGATACTTTAAGTAAATTTTCCATGGCGGGTCGTATAGCATCATAATAAATCTGCAGAAAACGCTATACTCTAAATAATATTTGGTATAAAACGAATATTATAAATCGATTATGCAACAGCATGACAACAAAAACGGACAACAACTACGATATATCGATGTATATAACGGTAACAACTGTTTTATTATGTCGAATGCATCTTCCTATCTTTTCCACAAATTCTACTCCAAACCGGTGATTTGGACATCATGATTTCTTCATATATACAACACTGAAATTTCTTATAATTTTTTTACATAAAATAATTAGTAGATCATTTATACAAGCTTTTTCCATAAACCAAGGAAAACTCTCGATGCAATTGTGATACGTGTTTATTTTTAGCCTGACGAATCGATTTTTTTTAAAATAAAGAATGAAACTATGATGATCGAAAATTTATTGCAGTTTAACTAGTGCAGTTCATATTTATATAAAAAATAATAAGAAACAAAATTATTATATTTTTGTTATTTATACTCAAATAATTATGATTTATATTTCAATTTCAGTAAAATCATTAAAAAATTCTACAAAGCAGATGTTGCGGCAATTTGAAACATTTATGTGAAAATAAATAAAACGAGTAGACGAATAAATCAGGGTATATAAACTTGCAATAGTTGAATTTAAGGAGGATTCATTAAATTTAAAAATTTCGACTGCAGAAATATAAGTGACGAAACCAGTTGAGATTATTTTGAAATTTATGACAGATCATATGTAAATAAATACTTAAATAATATGAAGAGTTTATTTAATTTATTAAATTCTGATTTCCAAATTAAATCTATTAACAATCAAACTTTATAAAGATGTCTTATAAATGCGAGAATAGAAATGCTATCAAAATTATCCGCGCTGCATATAATTTTAAAAAGAATATATGATGATTTGAAAATAATATTTTAACATATTCTAAATAATATCGAACATTCTAATCAAATATAATAAATGTGACTCAAAAATCAAATTAATTTTACCTGTCCATCCTGTGGAGGACGCAGCATAACCCAGAATTAAGTAATTCCACGAGCAATCCAAACACAAAACAAAATAATCAGTATCCAATTCGAGAGTATACCGGTGACAGATGTCAGAGGTACGAAAGCTCGCGCGAAAATGAAGCTCGAACGGAATTGGCGAATTCATTCCCGTCTCGAAACCAGCCATGCATCAAGAGAGCGCACGCGATCGCGGCAGGACAGCCATCTCATTGGCCGAGGAGATCGACGAACAGACGAGTTCATTGTTTGCATTCGGGTGGTGTCCTTTTTTTTTCTCCCTGTCTTTTGGTTTTCGCGGATCATAAAAACGGGAAACCGAGTGGGTTGATGGGTGAAGGCGATATTTTGTTGCCATAAATTGATTTTTTTCTCTCTCTATGTTTGAGTAGGAGTTATGGAAGATTAGCGTTTGTGTATAACGCCTCGCATCTAAGATAAACCATCGGGTTTGTTGTGTGCGGACGAATGAACTTTCGTTTTCAACATTCAATTGGAAGAATTATTATTATGAAAATACATTATATATCATTATATTTATCGTGTAAATAATTTTCAATTTCTTTTATATGTTCCAATCGTTTAATTTATAAGTTTATCATTATATCGAATGAAGTAAATAGAAGATCGACCTTTCATAAAGGTTGCATCATAATTTTTTCGAATTTATTTTTATTTGTTCATTTCTAGAGAGAGAAAATTGTTGGAGAGACAAATATGGTCATCTCGCTTTTACAACGCAAGGTGTAATCTAAAACTGTTCTCATTTTTAGTAAAATTTTTCACTGTGCATTGAAAAAGTGAGATTATTCCTGATATTAAAAACATTTGCCAGAAGTTTTTAAAAATTAAAAATTTTGCATGTAAATATTTTTAAAATGTATTTAAAACGTTTTAATAAAAATATGTCTGAAATAAAAGTGAATTTTTCTTGAAGGCTACAAAAGAATCTTTGGTGTAGAGAATCAGCATATGTATCTGAATTCAAGTATTAGGCATGAATGCATTTTAATTAAATTAATTAGAAAGATATATTGTAAAAGATATTCTATTTGATTAATAACGAAGCAATCATTCATATTTTTTATGCCAAAAATTTCGTTCGGTTTTTAGTTATTTTACATCCAACACAACCATTTTCTTCTTCTTCTTCTTCTTCTTTTCATGTAAATGAGATGTATCTAATTCGACTTTCAATTCATTATTATTCGAATATCCTTCCCTGACTATCTGAATTATCACATTGATAGTTCAGAGGAAATCTGAAAGATAATATGAAAAACATTTCGATACAATTCACTTTTAATTTAAATTTAGTTTTTCCTTACTATAACATAACTAAAACTTGTAATCCATCGCTACTTAAATATTTAATATTGATTAATGATAAAATATCTCTCATGAGAATTCAAATAAAATAAGTTAAAAACAAAAGCTGTATTTCACGAAAAATGAAAAAGATTTTATTTTTCAATGAACTCTGACTTTTACACTGAAATTAAAAACTAACATTCTTAAGAAAAATAATTCAATTCAATTAATACATTTACACGGAAAAAAAATTAGCTTTTTCCAAATTATATAATTATATCTTGCTGATTTATATCTCTAAACACTTATAAAGCGGCTAAATAAAATAATTTGAAAAATGAAAACGTCATATGCTTTGAATTTCATCGTCTGTACAAAGTATATTTTTCTCGTTTGTTCTCAAAAAATGTGTCAAATAAAGTAAAATGATCTTAATAATTAATTAATTATTTTTGGTTTCTAGTACTGTATTAGTTTTATCTTATTCTTTCGATAATCAACTGGTTTTATTACCGAATCACACAAAAACTATTGCTTTTGAAATGTATAAGTAAAATAATTTTCAATTTCTTCTTCTTCTTCAGAGGCGCTTCAGCCCAGGATGGGCCATGGACTTCCGCAGAATCGAATTTTCAATTTAATTGTTTTTTATTATTTTTAATTTTAGTCCCTAATTTTTTTTAAAAAAGTATTTCAAATTCTACAGTTTTTATAGTCTGATTTTTGTTTGATTTGAATACAACCTTTTTTCCAGTGATTAAAATTGATCTTCCCCGGATTTCTTAAAATAGAAAAGAAAATAATAGTTCCAATTTTTAATACAATAAATTACTTTATTTGAAACTGGAATCAGTTAACAGACTGTCATAACTATGACCAGCAAATCAAGCTATTATTTTGTCTGTTTCAATGAATCATTCATATTTAAGAAGAATTTAAGTTTATTTGTCTTAAAGAATACATTTAAAAAAACCTGTAGCTTGATATTTTTTTGTCTAAAAACCTCTAAATTTCGATGTTTACTAATCAATGAATTTTAAAGGGTTAGGAAAAGTAATTTTGTAATCAATTGTTATTTGCTTTTTATAATTATGTTATGTATTCAGATTTCATACAAAATCCTAATAACTTAATCTCTTATTACAATAAAAATGTAATTATATTTAAAAAAGTAATAATTTTTTTAAATCTTTTTTTTTAACTTGTATTTTTTTAAAAGTAAGAAAAAATGATCAAATGCATTTTTTTTTCAAAATTCTTTATATTTTTTTTTTCACGAAAACAAACTGAAATCGTAAAAAATGAAATGGTACCAAAAACATTAAAAAAATTCTTTTTTTTACCATCCAATTTTTTTTAAAAAAATATTCTTTGGAATTAACAAGCCAGATTAGAAAATATGTAATTAATCCTGATCCTGATGTAAATATGTAATTAATCCTGAATTTATAAGACACATTTTTGTTCTCTACTTTATTATTAATTTTCTTACAATCATTTTGGCATCTTAGATGAATTATTATAAATTTATTTGCTTTTTAACACAAAAATTAGAAAAAGTTTTTGTTATTTGGGCTTCATTTGTTTTATGTTATTAGACATTTTTATTGGAGGAGGAATTTAAAAAGATTGTATCTTTTTCCAGTTTTCCAAAATGCGATACTGTTTATAAACGAGAATGGGACGCTTGATTGATGTGATATGCCATAAATAGTTCTACTCTTTGCAATATCCTGCTCTTCGGAATATTTTCTGCGTGTCTCAAGGAAAAATGACGGACGCATTCTTACTGGACGAAAGTTTACTGGACCAAATGATATATTGCAGGAAATTATGCAACAATTCTTATAATCAGTAGCAACTTTTTGCGTTCCATTTATAGAAACTTAAGAGAGACACAATTATATCATTATAGAATCCTCAAATTGTTAAATCTTTTCTTGTAATAAATGTGTTGACATCTTACAGAATAGCCTATTTGATGTAGAACAAAAAATGTATAAATATAATCTTAAGAATGAAAAAGTGTTCTTCAAATCTATTTTTAAAATTTTATTATTACTTTTATTAATAAAAAATACGATAAATGTTTATCTTAATTATTATCAATTAAAAATTAAGATCAACCGTTTTCTATATTATCTGAAATGCAACATAAAAAGGACTTTATTTACGTCATTTTCAAATTCAGAAAGTTTTCTTTTTAATAACACTGATTTAGTTATATAATTTTTATTGAATTTCGACTATTAATCTTTTTACTTTATTATCAATAAATTTTTATTGCAATGAATTCAAACTGTTTGTCAATATTTTATCCAAAATTTAATAACTTGATTTTTTTTCAATGCGGAAAACTGAAAGAGAATACTGATGTTAAGAAAATTGTATCGTAGTCAAAACAACGAAGGAAAACTTGCAAATAAAAGATGGATTATATATTTTTAGGGATCATATGACATCATATAACTTATATATAAACATAGTTCATAAGCACAAGAACAAATGTACAGTTATTAAAATAACATAGTTTCAATATCTATGGCAATTTGATGTTTACAGAAATTCTGTCTATGCAATTATAGGTATTAAGTTACGCTGAATGTATTCGAATGAAATGAAATACAATCAATCTTCAGAACGAGCCAGATAGTTATGAAATTTCCCTCATGTTATTATATATGAGAAAAATGTTCCTTTAAATATAAGATCTTCAGTTACTCGCAGATGCAGTGCAAAACTTGTATTAAGTCCAGTCTCATTACTATTTTGATTAAGTGATTACATAAATGGAAATAAACACAAGCATAAAAAAAACAATTATAATTTTTTAAAATCAGAATTTATGTTTTCAAATCTTGACAAATGAACAAGTCTTTGTAATTGAAATTTCACTATCCACATACTGTTTGGTAACATTCAATATAGTATACTTGCACATTGAAAGCTTAAATACTAGAATACGGATGCAAAGTTCAAATCCTAGTAGAGACCAAGTAAACAAAGGGTAAAAAATAGGGTTAGGCCCCATGCTGATACACTAATACATTAGAAAAATTCTTGAGTATTCTCCTTGGAAATCTTCTTGTATACTCCGTAATAGAGAATTTATATATACCCTCCCGCACTCTTGCATAAAATTTGGAGTTTAAAGCAATTCCACGAATGTTTATGAAGAAGAAATAATTTTATATATTATTCAGGAACGTCTTCTATTTCGTCTCCAAATTGCTTGTAAAATTTAGGCATTTTAAATTCAAGGAATTTTATCTTCAGATTTTATCAGTATTAAATATCGGTTTCTTTTATTTACGTATGGTTAGATACTGATATCTTATCTATGAAAAAAACCCAAAGAAAATAAGAGCAATTAATTTTATAATAATATAAGAAAATAACAGCAATTAATTTTAGCAATAACTTACTTTCTAAGAATTTAAATTTATCGAACCTAAATTTTAAGGCTGAAATAATTTTTTTTGCGCATTTTTTTCATACGGTGCTCATATTGATACGGCATGTAAAGAGTATTATATTTTCATTTTTATTTTAAACAGGAACTTTCTTGAAATTATATTGCAGTCTTAATATTTACTGTGTCTCAAAAATCTATTATAAGATGTATGACCTCCGCAGGCAAGTAAAACTGTAAATACTAATTGATATAATTAGTATTTACAACTAAATACTAATTGATATAATTAGTATTTACAACCTTGTAGTAAAGTAATTCAAAAAATAAAAGAATAAAAAGAAGCCGTATACTTTATCATTCGATTAAATTATCAAAAAAAATATAAACAGGGAAATAACTCTTAACGCAGTACTAATATTGTAGCTGAATAGAATACTATAATAAACTTCCTTCGGTGACCAACAAGATTTTTATATTTAATTAATAGTAAAGATATTGTATTACTTAATTTTAGTTCAATTACTTAGAAATTCCTTCAAAATTTCCAGATGTTAGAGCTCTATTATTCAATTGAAATACTATGTTCTATTTAATGTGCACATAAAAGTGTCTGATGGAAACCAGTCCCATAACATCACAGAGCTTTTAAATACGTAAATGCATAATTCAGCGGCTTTCTAAATTTTGTTGTGTAGCATCTTTGTCACGAAAACCACAGATATTAAAAGGTATCATTTTCCTTCAATTTTCAATAGTGAAAGAAATTCCCAGGAGGAAAATGTCTGATCAAACAATGAAAATAGTTTAAATATCAGAACAACGTTATCTATTGTTGGTACTAAGAAAAAAATTACCAAAATTTAGGAAAACAACAATTTGTAGACATTAAATTGACATAACTAGGGAAAAAAAATTATAAATTTTGAAATGGCGTAACATTTATTTTTATATTTTGAAATCAATTTTTGAAAGTTTCGCGAAAAAACTCCAAAATTCAAATAAATTTTTAATTAATTAAAATTAAAACTCTCATCGTGGTGCCCATTTCGACTCTCCAAGATATATAGGTGTCAAATTTGGTAGCTGTAAATCAAATACTATCGCATGTAAATATATCGACTCACAAATGCACATACATTCATGTTCATTTTACCTGAGACAGGCATTTAATACATTCTTCATGCCTAGTCTATTATTAGAATAATACAAGCTTTCTATACATAAACAACTAGCAAAGAAAATATTTTAAATGCAGATATACGAGCTAAATCTTCCATAATCAAATTTACTATCATTCAATCTTTATTTAATACAAATTATATTTAGATATAATTTAACTAAAAAAATAAATATTTATGAGCCATTTCTAATTCATTGTTTGTAAGATAGTGAATACATATTTCTGTAAAAAACAAACTAAAAATAGGACATAATGTTGTTATTTCATTACATTTTGTGATTATTCAAAAGCAACTTTCGGTTACATGAAATGATTCGTAATTGTGGGTTCGTAAACATAAATAATAAAAAAGGAAACCAACTATATTAAACATATACGCTTTGGCAACAGCTAGAAACAGCATCGGCCATACTGTTTGGAACTCGGAACAATATGGCTCGTCACGATCTTCTCCATCCTTTTCTGTCAAAAATGAAGGACTAATCTACTCTTGTCACGAACTGGCGGATGACTTATAACACCTGCGCGAATATTTCTCCCTTGTTTCTTGTGAGGTTTCTCCTCTGGCTGCAGCAATTACTTCTTCGAATAATGCTTTCCGAAATAATTATTACATTGCCCTATTTCAACTATAGCAAACAGAAGAATAAAATAATCTCATGAAGAAATTGTTTGACATTTCAACGCCATCTTTTCAGTTCGAAAAATAATATTGTGTGAAATGTGTGTATCATTCTTTCTGGGCATTTTCTGATGCTTCATTCGCCAATTAATCAATCATATTTGACAGAAAAATTAATATTTGTGATTAGTTTTTTTCAAAAATATTCCTGCCCAAGTATTGTAGTTATGTTATTCTTTTTTTTTAAATCATTATGTCTGAAAAAATTTGTTTACACACAAAGGTCAAATAATGAATTCATATAATAATTCGTAATTTATATACAGCTGCGTTTCTATTTTTCTTATTGTCAAAAATAATACCATCTTCATAGAATTCAGTTTCGAAATTTTGATGAATCACAATATTTCAGACTTCCTCAGCCCTCAAAACACATTTTTGGAATTATATCTGCCAGTTTATGAATACGATCATTCAAAATTGCTTTGCGCTTGAAAGATAAAATTTTGAATAACTTGGTGGACTTTGTTTGGTATCTACATTCATCTTGTAAATTTTGAACATAACTCATTTAGAAAGAAGCTTGTATTCTGAAAGTCTTGACAGATAGATAACTTCAAGGAAATAAAAATAGTTGGAGAGATATAATTTGTAAACACAGTATTATTATCTACAATGTAGATCTGTATGAAATTCGGAGCTAATACCTCCAAGAGATTGGCAATCTGTCTATTTGTACTTTTAGTTGCATGTAAACGAGACAATTCAAAAACATAAAAACTAAAATATATGGCATTTTGCATGTGATCTTATGAATCTGTCGTGTTATGGCGAATTTTACTTTGGATAGGTCAATAAAAAAAGATACTCAAAATACATCTTCTGTTTTTTTCAACGTATATTGACTGTACGCCGGACAATAACCGACAAAGGGAACCCTGTTTAAAATCGCACATTAAAAAGTTTTTTTGCTATATTTGTTTGCCAATGGCGTGCTGTAAATAATTCTCAAGAACAATTTTTTTTTTTACTTTAATACCACGAAGTACACAGCGTTAATGTTCGAAACTCTAGAAGTATAAAAATTGAGCACTTTTAAAGTTCATTGCCTGACAAAGGGCCACAATTTTATGCGGGATTGGGAGATAGTTAACATCTTAATTAGAGAATATGCTATTAAATTAAGTATTCGAAACTAAACTCGCCTTTCTTTGAAAAAATAATGTGTTTTAAATTATTTGTAACAATAGTTTAAATTTTAAATAATAATAGTTTAAATTATTACTTTAATTAATTTATTAATTAAAGTATTTGTACACTTAAAGGTTTGAGAAGAAAAAAATATTCAAGAGAAAGTCAATAAAGAAAGTCAAGATTAAAAAAAGTATGTTAAAGATAAAATCTGGCTTGACCGAACTTTATTTTAAGATATAAATATGAAACTTGATCGGCGAAAAAGGTTCCGACTTATACATATACTACAATTATTATTATTATTTGAAATGGCGTGTTATGGAATTTTATGTGTTAAGTAAATATTGGACTTGGATTGATATAAAAGGAAGAAAACTATAAATGATGCCATATATAAGTAATAATGTTAGCCTTTTGGAAAAGGAATAATGAATTTGAAATTAATATCTGAGTTTTGAGAAAACTATGATGAAGAAGGTATTGCAAGAGGTTTAAAAAAAAACTAACTGTCGGGAAAATGCATAAGGGAAGTGTTTAAGATGCAAAGAAAGCTCTGAAAAATTTTAATCTAAAGCAGACTTATGTTTTGGAGCCCTTCTCCGTCTCAATGACAATCAATTATTCTTCTCTTCACTTCACAAACTCATACAAAAAATATCAAAAAAAGAAAATTATAGGCAATATATTCATTAGTTCCAATTATTAAATAATTCCTAAAAAACAAAAGATTTTTTTTCTCCATTTAAGTAAGTAAATCTTTTAAGTGATTGTTATTATCGCTATCAATTAAATCTTTTTAAATTTATGACAGTTTTATGAAAAATATAAAAAGGATATTTTTAGTTACAAATTAGTGTTGTAAAAATTATTATAACACACTTAAATCTTAAAACAGAAAAGAAAAACGACATTGGGAGTGAAAACTGCGGTCATTAGTATCAGCATCACTTAAGAAGAAAAAAAAGTAAACATTTACTACGATACAGTTTCATAAAAAAGAATCATTTTTCAAAGAATAAAATAATAATGACAAAAGGTAACTCAAATTGTTGAAAAAAGTTTATAAACAGTGGCTAGATAAATAATGCATACATGCTGATTCTTCGAACCCGTTACGTTTTTTATTTCTCCATTTATTTATTTTGGAAGGAGGGTGTTTCTGTATTCTTTTTGTATGGATTTGATATGCCTTTATAATTTTATTTATGGATTTCTCCAAGGTTTTCTGCTCCTCTTTGGTGACGATGCCTTAAGCAATTGCATGCCTGCTTATGTCTTACTGCGATTGTAAGCAAATATAGCTGCTATAATTCTTAGTAACTTAATGACAATTAGAATTTTAATGAAATTTGCAGTGCAAGATTAGTTTTCAAAATTTGTAACTACCTTTTATTTATAATGAAGTCATAAATGTTCACCAATAACAAGTTAATCTTTCAGAAATTAAAATAAACAAGCATTTTTTTAAAATTCAAATCCTACTTAGGTCAACAAAGAATTTTTTTAATTTAGTTTATTTTTATTAAAAAATTATCAAGTATCAAAATTATTGATTTTCGCACGGACTGGACTGGCATTCTTCACCTTCCCGAGAAAAATACCGAAATCCTTGCATTTTACCGATGAAGCTACTGCCTGTTGGTCTCAATTTTCATTACAAACTGCTAAAACTCTATTTAAAGTACTGAAAATTAATTAAATTGAATTGAATTGAATTAACGAATTAATGTTTAAAAAAACTGTATTAACGTAAAGTGTCAGCCACCATAAGTTTTAAAAAAAGGCAAAAACTTTAAAACTTTAGTGGGTGAATAAAAGGTATTTTATTAACGATTGAAAATTTGAATATATATATATATATATATATATATAGGGAGCATATGAACCAATAGCAAGAATTGAAAAAAAAAACACAATTGCAATGAATATCGGAAATTTAAAAACTTTTGCCAATTGTATGAAGAACATTGGCGTATTAATAAATAAAATGTTTTCAATTTTGGAAAAATTACTTAACACGCGCTTGTGAGAAGAAATAGTAAGCCATGATAGTACTTTCTGCGAACAGTTAATACGCCGGAGCACAAACAGTAGCAATTGAGAAAAAATATAACAAATCAAAAAACTAAATAAAGAATCTCATTGCCATGCTATTATCCTATTAAATGAAAAGATAAATCAAGCGAAAAAAGTTCAAACTTGCATTTTTTTAAATGTGTTTATCAAATTCCTGTTTATACAAAATAATAATCATAAGAAAGTTTAGAATTTCACAAAATTTCTACTTTTTATATGTTATTGAGATGAAGCTCTCAACATATAAAAAATAGGATTCGAAAGAAAAACCAGAATAAGGAGATGCCTCAATAGTATCAAAAGAAATATACGAGAAAGAAGAAATTTTGATATTGAGATGAAGAACATTTGATTTTTCTTGTGAAAGTCGAATAGACAGTGTTCACTCAGTTTGAAAAGAGAAGTATTGAAAAAAACTTTAAATTACATAGACGAATTTTTGTTACATTAAGACACGATTAAAGAATCTGAGGAAATCATACATCATAGAAAATTGTCTAACTTTAGTCAAGGTTTTTTTTTTCTCTTTTCTCTAGATAATGGCCGCAGTTGGTAAAGTCTCGGCCCCGAAATCGGAAGGTTTCAGGTTCAGGTTCCGAGTCCATCGAAAAATCCCCATGTAAGCATATCTGGTTTACACTAAATCCATTGGGGCCAAATATACTCCCTCTGGTTTTGTGTGGAAGTTATGTGCCAGCTAAGGTTTAGTTCTCGTCACAAACGGTTTAAAATTACGAGATTCGGTTCCAAATAGCTCTACTGTTGCTTTAAAAATTAAAAGTTAATATAACTAAATGAAAAAACACGCACACAATTTATATTATTAATTTTTATTGTGAAAGTAGGTTATAAAATCATTAACTAGGTTGCCGGTGACGTTAATAGGGAGGTAACAAATGGGACTTTTGCATCGGATTGGGGGGGGGGGGAATAGAGCGCATTTTTACACACTGTAAGGCGCAGGTACAAGGATCTTTGACCCCTCTCCCCCAAATGGTAAAACTGGGGGGTCCAGTTTTTAATTTTCGGGGGGGGGGGCACAAAGATGAGTTCTTGACCCAATTGCCAATATGCCTAGCTAAGCCTCTGTAGGTCGCAATTAAGGATGGAAGCTACATAAAATATCTGAAAATTTTAACAGCCATCAGTCCAAGCCTCATTATCAAATTATCAAAACAACTGATCCTCAAACTTGGCTAACTATTAGGTTGGTGCGTATGAAATGTCGGATTCTCTTTACATGCGGACGTTTGTCTCCCTGTTTTCGTTATACTTTTGTCTTTGGCATAACCTCATTCATAGTCGTATTGTCCATTGCCAGAGACTCATTTCAGCAAAATAGGTTTTCTCGAAGGTCTTCCCTTTTGTTATTTCTTTTGAGTTTATTGCCGATATGAATTCTGCCGACATTCGCGTCATTTTCTTATATGAGTACAAACTTGGTAATAGTGCTGCAAAAGCTGCACGCAACATAAACCAAGCGTTTGGGGAGAATACGGTTAACGATCGGAAAGTGCAGCGTTGGTTCGAAAAATTTCGGACTGGCGATTTTTCACTGCAAAATGAGCCGCGCGGAAGACCCAAAACGTCTGTGAAGAATGATGACCTGAAGGCTCTAGTGGAAGCGGATCCAGCCGTATCCACGAGGGAACTTGCTATCAGGATGAAAGTTGACCATACAACGATATTGAGACACCTTTCTGAGATTGGCAAGGTTAAGAAGATGGACAAGCGGGTACCGCACGCACTGACAGAGCGAAATAAGCTGGAACGAACTGGAATATGAAGTTTTGCAGCATCCACCATATTCACCGGATCTCTAGCCGACCGATTTTCATTTTTTCAAGCATTTAGAGCTGTTTTTAAGGGGCAAACATTATGAAAATGAAGACAGTCTAAAAAACTCGATATCAGAGTTTATTAATTCTAAAGACCAAAATTTTTTTAAGACAGGCATCTACGCTTTAAAATCTCGTTGGGAGAAGTGTATTGAAGCGAATGGAGCATACTTTGATTGAATAAACAGCTTTTGAAGAAAGATATGCAGTTTTATACAATCACTTAAGAATCCGACATTTCATACGCACCAACCTAATAGATCGTTTAATGATTAATAAACACTTTTTTTTAATGTTCAACAATATAGGACTGATTTTGTTGAATTAGTAATGCTACATATGCTTAGAAGAGATACTGTTGTTAAAATACATTACATCTAATGATGAATAAACATTTATCTTTTTACTATACATATGAAGATAGGACTTATTTGACAAAAGTACGTATGGTCAGAAAAAATAGTGCTATCAAAATATATTTCCTGGCTTAGTCACGACAAAGGTGGCCATAATAAGAGGAGACGAGTAGAAAACAAAATGAAAAAGATTTAACAGCTCACGTTCTAGTGCCAACTTCTGGAAACCCATAAATCGAAATACAATACATAGTTTCGACCTGTATCCGCAGTTCCCCTTTTATTTTAGTCACAATCGGAAACATTTTAAGCCATCGTTCCACGGCACGACAATGGTCTGTCCAGATTTTCTGCGCAGATAAATTTTCCTCACATTGCTTCCGCGCGGAAGCGCCAGAGACAGAAATGATGTTTACGACACATTGTTTTCCCAGGAATTGATGGAAACTTCAGCATTTATCGACTCGGTAATTAATTTCCAAATGAAAGGAATTCAATGAAAATATTCTGCGATGGCGATGTGAATACGAATTCGAAGAGGAAAAACAATAATGCCGCCAAGTTGTTGTAGAGAAGGTATTGCTGTGATTGTTTCTGGAATTGCCTCACAAATATGAGATAAAGGAAATTACAAATAGGAAGAGTAATTAAAATTCTAATACGTAACATAAATTTAGGGTTTCAGTCTTTGTTATTTCACTTTCGTACCGGAAATGCAAACATAATTAGTAAAGATTTTGTGTTGTGCAAAAATGTATGGTTCTTGTAGACAATATAAGATACCATAATTTTGAATTGATCTTTACTTTCTTGTATACAAGTAATACAATAAAAAATCCATTCAGATTATTTGTGAGAGATAATTTAATAAAAAATTGTTTCACATTACCCTAAATCTGAAAATTTCTCTTGAAATTTATCTGCGTATCCGCGAGTCTAATTTTGAATAAAATCGTCAAAATATAAAAGATGTTTTCGTACTTATATTCGATTTCCTTCAGTATAACCAGTGGTAGTAGTCTTCTGAACAATTTGTCCCATATACTTAATTAAATGTATGTATGAGAACGAAGTATGATACTGGTGTACAATAGTTACAAAATATTAATTTCTGATGTGAATTTAACCTTTTTATTGAATCTATCATCTTATGCTTGGTGATTTTTTCGGTTAATAATCACTGGTATGCTGTTGATAGTAACCAAAAGTAGAATTTTTGCCTTAGTACACGTTTTTCTTAACTAAAACAAATATTCGACACAAAACTGCAATTGTAATCACAAAATCCCAAATCAAATTTGAAATATTTAAGTCATTTCATTTTTGAACTATCGCTCCTACACGTTTCTGAAGGTACAGACCGACAAAGAATCCATTGTTGAATTTGTCTCAAACATTGATAGGTGTCTACACTATAAATGTTAAATTTGTTACCAAATCTTTTCTATCTGGCTCTCTTCATTTTGTAGTTATCGAGTTCATTTTTATACGAAAAGATAGATTTAATCTCAATGTATTTTGCTCAAAACTTGATAGATATCTACAAATTTTGTGTAAATGCTGTTTACAAAATTACATCCTTTTCCATCCATGTTCTTGACATAGCATTGTATCAGATAGATAGACGGACATTTTGAAAAAAATGTGTTTTTCGAATTCATGGAGATTTAAAATGTGGCGATTCGTCCAAACCGAGTTCGAATTTATTAACGATTACATACTCTCTACATACTACATATACGAGAAAGGAAAAAAAATACTAAACATTGTAAATAATTTTCGGGAATTTTTTTTTCCTCTAGCATTTATTACAGAAACTTCTAAAAGAGGTTGCCAAGTATAAAACGCAGTTAAAGATGACTAATACAATTACTAGATGCAAATTTTACGCTAGGTAGACAGTAACTATATGCTCATAAGTTAATAATGAATTTTGAGATGAGAAAATATATAAATTTCGATATTTTGAGGAAATATATGTATACTTTGATAAAATATTTTTTTTTTAATTTATAAATTTTGAGAAGAGGAAATGTTACCGAAAGTTAATTGAGAAATAGCGTTGGCCGAATAAATAAATTTATAAAAAATATAAAATTCTAAAAATTATTATTAAGGACTGTAATGTTCGTTCAAATTAAGATAATATCTTAATAATTATGACCTTAATTATTTAAATAAATTAATGTTTTGGTCATGGTTAATTTTTCTGGAATATTATTTAATTTTTTCCATGATATGTATTTATTTTCATGATTGATTCATTTAAACTAAATCAATTATTAAAATGAATATAGTGACAATGCGTTGGAATGTGAAATTAAACTGGCCAACAATTAATACAATTTCCTCATAATGCGCTTTACCTAGAGCTTGAATATTCCTAAATACAATGACTATATTTAGATAAATTGAAATTGCAATTGAGAATGAATTAAATGAGCATTTGATTTTTTCCCCTGTGAGTTGAATACTATAACGTTTATAATAACGAATACAAATGTCGATCGAATTATAGGTGCTGCGACACAAGCACAGAAAGTTCGAAAGAAAAAAAAATCCGCATTATTTGTTGCCATATTTTTTAAAAATATATTAACTTGAATCCACTACTTAATACAAATGAATTTAGAACGCGTTCAGTGTTGGTTTCTCAAGACATTATGTAAATGGACAAATATAGCTAGGTATTCAATAAATTAAATGAAATTAATAAACAATGCGACATAATATTTTTAAATGGCATATAATTCTTATTTTTATTTGAATGTATTATAATTTTAGTTTTTAATCGATTTTCAGTGTTTTGATTCTTTTTAAAGGATAATTTTTTTTCCATACTAATTGTTTCCTTCCCCCCCAGGTCATTGCGGTGAAGCAGTTTCTACAGTCAGTTTAACTTTCCTAATTTTGACTGAAAACAGCGTCAAATCAAGGGGGCTAAAAATCGTTTTCATCTAATTAATAATTTCTGCCTAATTTGATGCTAAGTCAAAAGTATGAAAATTATTTAAATATACAAAAAATGGAATTGAATAATCTAATTTTGCATAATAATTTTGGCAATTTACACATACGTACTTAATAAACCCAGTTAACTGACCTTCTATAATGTCAAATACTTCAAAATTACAGATGATTATCCCCATCAGAAATTTCGAAAAGCCTTGCATTATTTATTGTATTATTAATTATTATGGAAAGTATTGTAAATATTCTTGAAATACATTTACAATCAATGATGACTATAAATTTCTTTGGTCTATCCAATATTTGATCTAACATCTAATATTTGGTCTATCTAATGTTATCCAAAAGATAGTTTTTAATCTTGTTATCTATCTTATAATATGTTTAACATAAGGCATATCGAATGCGAAAGCGTATTATGTGTAAACATATTTTTCCTACCTGTGATAGAGGCACAACACTACGTAATAGCATTCATCTTGTATTATTTGGAATTTCGGTTATTATCAACAATTCTGTCATGATTTTACAAATGCTCCATCGAACGAGCATGTTATCCCCTGTTATTACCTTATCTAGGAACATTGAAAATTTAAAAATAGTAACTATAATAATTACAGTATAGTATTTTTACAAGCTTGTAATGGTAATAAACCTTCAGTGTATTTATCAGATCATTTCCAGTAATATGTTAAAAATTAAAAACCGCAACAATTCTGCTGATGTCCAAGAGGAGGTGCCTTTTACTTCAACAGCTCTTTGAGCATTTTGATTACCCTTTTCAGTTACAGTTCAATTTTTACCAGAACTGCGTAAAAGGTTAAAACAACTATTAGACTCATGGAATACCAAAAAAAAAATAGTCATAAGTTTTTTTGATGAATTGTTTCAAAGATTAAAATAACTGACTAAACTTTTTTGAAGTGGCTGACCTCTCCATCCGTATTATCAATAGAATATATTACATTTTAAGTATTCTGTGACTTCCACAGCACTAGAAATACGTGGTACATAAAACTAGAAATTCATAGTAATTAGTCATGAGATGCTGCCGAGCTGTTCCAAAGATTTTTAAGAAAATAGACCACTCCATCCAACTCATTAACAGAATTGGTACTTTTTCAGGTATTCTGTGGCTTCCACATTGCTAGAAACACGTAGTACATAAAACTGGTGACTCATGGTAATTAATCATCATTTGCTACAGAACTGTAACAACTATTTTTAAAGCTATACACCGCTTCGTCCTAATCATAAATATAATTAGTATTATTTCAAATATTCTGCGACTTCCGCATTGCTAGAAACACGTAGTACATAAAACTGGTAGTTTATGATAGTTAGTCATGAAATCTACTGAAGTTGTTGGAACAGTGTCTTAAGTGATAGACCAGTCTATCCAAATTGTTAACAGAAATTTCAGGTACTCTGTAACTTTCACATCCGTAGAAACACATGGCGCATATTTCATGGTAATTAGTTGCAAAAGCAGCCGCACTTGACCATTGATTTTTAAAGCGATATACCACTCCATTCGAATCATTATCACTATTTCAGATAATCTGTGATTTCCATAATACTAGAATCATTTAGTACATAATTCATAATTTGTCATGAGAAGCTGCCAAACTGTTCCAAGGAGAAATAAAGCGTTAAACCACTCCATTCGAATCTTAAATAGAATTACTACTATTTCGGGTATTTTGTGACTTCCACAGCGGAATAAACATGTGTACATAAAGTTGGTAATTATATAAGGTTATACCGTACCGGTATACTAACAAAATTGTACCGGTTGTAATTTCATGGATATCGGAATCAAATTTCCAACTCTAGTAGTATCAGAAAAATTCTCTTATTGTTTAAAGGTGTATTTAATTTCTCTTGGTGTTTACAAATTAAATCTTTAGATCTTTCCACTATTAATAAATATAATCCACGCAGATGCTATTAATTCCGAGATTTCCTATTCAAAATCCCTTGTCACTCAACCTTTTCAAGTCTAATCTCGAGTCAGTTTGAATAACCACCCATTGTTTAACTGCACTTTCTCCGCATCTTTTCTTACCCTAGTATTTGGATCAGTCTCAATCAGAGGGTGTAATTTAATTACTTCGTGAGCACAGGAGAGCGCATTAATAATGAGGCCAAAGAAAAGTTCAATCCGATTTGTCCCGAGCGATTTAAATTACTAAAATAGCACTTCTCCTAATTTATGACGAGTGCTCACAATGAGTGTCTATTTTGAAGATACCGTTCTCTTCTTTTCACACTTGCGCACGATTTGAACTGCGTTGCCATTCTGCGCTTTCGGAATAAAGGGGCGCGGGCGATGGCGTCACGTTTCTACAGTTAGATGAGATGGAGGTGGAAATTATATCTGACTACAAGTTGAACTGGTCCTCATAAATGACCCGATAATATTCCATTTCTTGCTTAATGAGGTTTATTGCGAGGTTTTATATTTATTATTCACTCTCATTCATAATAACGCTAAATTTTTTTTAGTAATTTAATTGTTTTGAATTTTGTAGTTTTAAAATTTAACGTAATCGAGTTATTTTAAACTATCAAAGCGATTATTAATTTGGTAATTCATTTTAAAATTTCCTGGTATGTGTGATTTTCTTAATGTAGAATTTTTATTCTAAATTTAAAATGCTTATTTTGAAAATGGGAATAGTTCTTCGATCACGAATTTCGAGCTAGCGGAATTTACAAAAATCATTTTATTCTTAACTAGCAGATTCTGGCAACCAAATTCATGTTAATTAAGTTTACTTTTAATCAAATCTTTTATGCATCTTTTGCAAAATTTTAGACCATAAATATTTTCAAATACACCTATCCCCCGATTTACACTGAAGATAGGTTCCTTAGAAAACCGTGTAAATCGAAATCGTTGATTCTTATGCGTAAAACCGTGTAAATCGAAAACAAACTAAAATGTGCATAATTCAGTCATTTATTTCAACGTAAAATAAAACTAAATATATCTTAAAAACATAAAAATAACTGTCTATTTATAAAATAACAAAAATATAAGGTATATTTATGTAATTTCAGCAAATTTTGCCGGATATTGTTGCGCTGCATCTGAATTAGCAGATGCTTGTTCACCCTTCAATCTTAGATTATGTAAAGAATGTCTTCGTTTAAATCTTTCAAACCAACCACAGCTTGCAGAAAAAGAGACGTTCTTTTCAGCTGAAGAAGTAGATGGTAACTGATTCTTAATTTTTTCATAAATCTTCAAAGCCTTATTTGTATTTGTATTGGTAAGATTTTGGCGCGGGCTCACCACGTTCGTCAACTATCCCGGATCTTCTCGTTCCGGGTCGGTGCAAATTTAAAAACCGTGTAAAAGTGAAATCGTGTAAACCGAGTGCCGTGTAAATCGGGGGATAGGTGTATTGCTCTTATTCTTCAATTACGAGTCAAAATCATGGAATCTGTACCAAAATAGACCTCGTATGACTTCAAAGTGAATATCGATGTAGCAAATTTAAATAATCTGAATCGATTATCAACACTTATTCTTCCATATATTATATTTATTCTTTTCAGTTTATATCTGCTGAACAGTTTTATCAAATACCAGATTCACATCACAGTTCTTTAATGAATGGCCAACTAATTATTTTATCTAATAAAAGAATAGAAATGTAACCAATCCATGGAATTTTATAGAATAAACTGGCATCTAATTTTTCATAGCACTTTGTCTTCTACCGCTAATGTTGCGCTGAAATTTTACACATTTTTTTAAACAAGCAAGATACATGAAAACAAAATTAATGCTACTTTAGCGAATGGAGAATAAAAACCTAACTTCATCCATTAAGAAAATAAATATTTAATTAATAATTACTAAAGCATTTTAAATATTTGATGAAATAATATGAATACATATTAATGCTTCACTAAACTCGAAGTTTAAACGGCAGTAAAATTAAATAGGAAAGGAGATAACATTTTCCAAGTTCCGTTAGCCAGTTATTCCAAAATAATAATAATCACTTCCTGTTGCCAACGCCAAAAGTAGAATGTACTTGAATTGTAAGAACTCCTGTTGCCAACGCCACAGTTACTTTTAAGCAAAGTGCTGATTATTTGGGAAGGGAACTTGAAATTTGGAGTGCTGGGCTAGAAGTAAAGAATGGCAGTCAGTGGTGGATTTCCTATTGGGCAAACCAAGTATCTTCAAAATACCACTGGGCTTTTGGGAGGTCCCAGCTGCCAAGTAAGTTAAAAAGAAGCATTAGCTTAGATGAGAAATGGTACAACATACAAATTGTATGAATTGTAAAATATTTTAATATTAGTAACAATTTTTAAAATGCAACTTGTCAAATTTTTATTAGTTTTGCTATTCTCCTTTCATTATTATTAATTTTATACAAACAAGGAATTCCTATAAATAATGTTGGTTACAACAGCACATTAATGAGTTATGATAAAAGTAAAACACAAATACAATTTCACCAATTTACTATAATAAAATTATGCTTTAAAATGCACTGAAATGTGAAGCTAAAGCATCTAATTTATGAAATAGACCTCGTAATACATCCTTCCAGGGCTGCAAAAACCATAAATTCACATCTCACGACATCTGAAAAAGTATCCCCCTTCCCCCGATTTCGAATCATTCGTAAATATTAAAAGTATCAGCTTCGAGTTCAGAGAAATCTAGGCCTGATACCCAATTCCATTGAACAGCCATCGTGTAAGCAAGTATAATTTTAAATCCGTAAGGCCCAAATGTCCACCAACTGGTATGGTACAAAAGTTTGGAGGAGAGTTACTAACTCAAGTGTTGTCCTCCTCATGTGATCGCGGCTCTGAATTTCCTAAAATTTGCATCCTAAAATAGCCCTAGTGTTGCTCAAAAATTGGACATTAATATAACTAAACTTAATATGCCACAGACTCGATACCGCAGTAAAATGGAGCTTTAAATCTGAAATCCTCGGACTCCGAAGTCCATACTCTCGCTGTCTCCGTATGAGGTTCAAATTAAGCATCAATTCATAACTTTTCTGATAATAATCTTGTCATATATTTATTCATAAAATTCTCCGTATCTACGGCGTTACCTATTTCTCAAAGGTCAGGCGTCTCCCTTGAATATACAGTTGAAGTACTTTTACGCTTTAAATGTGCAAAATTTTCAAGTACTTTCATTTTATAATCATTTACATATTACAGAATTGATCATTTAAAATGTATAATCCTTTGAATTTTTAATAAATAATTATTTAGTAATTTATGAACAGTTTTTATTAATTCGATAATTTATTTTTAATTTCTTTCAAACATTTGACTTAGAAGTTTTCCCTTTTAACTGATTAATTTTGTTAGATTCGTATAATATCCGTCATATAATGAGCCAGCGGAAGTGGTATTCCCGAACTTTTCTTGTATACTCCCTAATAAAGGTGTTATCCTCCTTCTGCCACCTACGATCCCGCAACAAAATTGTTGATCTTGGCCTTGGAATCATGAACGCCACGAATATACAGATTTTCATTTTTAAAAGTCGTGCACACGGATGTTTTGTACTTTATAATATAAAAAAGAAAATTGAGAAAGCATTTTGGAAGTATTTTTGATCATCGATTGGAACCGAAATTGGATATAAAACTACGATTTTAGTTCAAATACCAAATTTCGTTACTCAAAAACCATGGCGTTTTTAAATTATGCGTTTGTCTGCATGTGAGAGTATATACTCATAGACGGAAACTCCGTTGATAGATTTCACTTCAAATTTCATGTGGATTTACATATTAGATTCTAAAATTATGTTCGAAAATATATATCCAACTTATTTTTACTTTCTAGCACATGTAGAATAGGAAAAGTATAGTAATCGTCAAAACATTCAAACTCTAGATTTTGACGAATACGTACGTTTTAGATTGATGAGTTCAAAAACAAATTTTTAGAAAATGTCCATCTATCTGTGTCAAAGATGACTCAAAACGCTTTGAGATAGAAAGTTAAAATTCTGTATACGGACTTTTCACCGACTTTGTAGATTCTCATCAAATTTGAATAAAATCTGTTAAGAAGTAAATCATCTCACCGGCTATTCAAATGTAACACGATAATTAAGACGAAATAATAGTTAAGACGATAATTAATACGACGAATATAAAATTTCGACACACAGAATTAACATATATAACGTAGACACCTATTTAATTCTAAATCCAACAATGGGCTGGCTATCTGTCGGTCTGTACTTTTAGAAACATGGAAACAATAATTAAACGCAAAATAATTATCCAAGGAGAGACGATAGATTCAGTAAAAATGTTAAATCCGTTTCAAAATTTAATATTTCGAAACTTTTATACACCAATGCCATGTAAAGTCTTCTCTGTTATGTCAAGTTTATTAGAGAATTCAAGAGAAATTTTTGGAAAGACCACTGACGCAGATTTGAACTTAATTTTTGTACTTAGATAGACAGACAAACTCACTTTGCGTGTATTTAGCACAAAATGTAATATAATTCTATAAATTTCATGTAAAAATATACCAAATTTCTACTAAACAGCTCAAAACGTTTTTGAGTAATTGAGTTCACAAATAGACTGTCACAATGCCAAAGAACATGCTATTCGAAGTTGAGAAAATCTGAAAGATGATTACCAGATCGAAATCAGATTTTTTTTTGACGATTTAGATATTTTCTCTGAATTTTCGACATACGATAATGCAAAAATGCAAAGCAATTAGTTTAATATATACTTTCTAAATTAAATTTTCATTCGTCAGTTTTTCGAAACTGATACCTTTATTGCACATAAATAATTCTTCTTGGCTGACAGCTTGTTTAAAATGTTTTAATAATAAAAAAAGTATTAAAAGAGATCCTGATTCACTCAAATGTAAAGCGATCTCTGGCATGACTATTTTATTACAGAGTATGAAATAAAGTTTTGGGGAGTCAGATGGTATACGTTTAGTAATCACGATTTGTACTCCGTTAGACAAGTATACAAACTCCGCGTGTATTTCGCTCAATATGTAAGATAATTCTATAAATTTGATGTAAACATATATCAAAATTCGACCAACTATTTCAAAACATTTGTTCACTGACTGATGCAATGCCAAAAAACGTATTCGAATTTGAGATATCTGAACCATGGAGATATATACTTGTGTATTTGGTATATACTAACTTTGTATAATATGGTTACCAAGTTATATATAACTTGGCATAAGAGAAAGTAAAAATGAAATACAATTTGTTTAATACATCATTCACTGTTAAATTCATCAGTTTTTGGAAAATTTTAATATCGTTATTGTACATGAAATAATCCTTCTTTTTAGACCACTTATCCAAAAGCTTTGTTTATTAAGGGAAAAAAAAGTTAAACACACCGTGATTCACTCTCAATTAGCTTTGGAGATAAAAAGAAGCGGCCCGCACCAGCATAAAAAGCCGCTCACGATCTGCAAATTCAGGCAAACATTTGTCAACCCTCTCCTATCGAAATAAGCTCACTCCGGAAACTCAGCTTCATTTCGAACACTAAAGGGAAAAAAAATGCTGCGGCTGTTTCATCTCGGAGTGGTAATTCGAGAGCGGTAGAATTGAGTTGCCTGACAGCTGCCTCAGCCATTTCAATTTTCCGACACATAACCGAATCTTTCGTTTGTTCTGTACCAACGCCATGTCCTCGGTAAACCACCATAAAGGACAAAGGCACTGCTATGAGACACCGAGGATGTTTGGAAACGATGCGGGAAGTTTGTCATCTATTCTGATCTGCAGAATGTGAATTAATTATTCAAAGAATTCATTTAAACAACCGATCCATGAACCGTTTTTAAGCAGTACAAATAAGGACTATGATACATAAATACTATTTTTTTAAAACTGAAACTATAAGCAAAAGCATTGCTATAAGACACCAAGAATGTATGACAACGACAAAGAAAGTTAGTCATCTATTTTGATCTTCAATTTATGAGCGAATTATTCATTTATTTAAACCAGAGGTTCCCAACCTTTTTTGAACTGCTGCCCTTTTTTCTAGGGATTATTTCAATACCACCCCCCAAACCCACTCCAGAGAAATACGAGCACTCATAATGCATGGTGAAAACAAGAATTGCATTAAAAAATTACTAATAGACAGAAAATTGTTGGAATTGAACCACGAACTGAATTTCTTTTTTTATTTAAAAAAGTTTTATCTTACCTGTTATAAATACAGACACGGGTTTTGATGATACGAAGTAATTCATAATAGCTATTGCTTTCGAAATAAATAAATTGACAGTTTCAGAGAACAATCAAATTACATATTTATATTAAAAAGTATTTTTGTTAAAATTTAAAGACAGCGAACTTTTAACTTAACTTATGAGAAGGCTGAATTTGAGGTATTTAGAGGTGCTTGTTAATATCAGGCTTGATTTTATTTAAAAAGAATCATAAGCAGTCGCGGTCAGTAATATGGAGCTCATATCTCTTTTTTCGTTACCAATGTTGCTACAGCACTAAATTCGCGTTCTGCTAATTATGAAGATGGGAATGCTATTAGAAGTCGTTGAACAATCGACCATAATCCTGAATACAGTTGCGAAATCGACTTCTGCAGTCAAAATTCTTGGTAACCAATCTTGAATTTATTTTTCAATTCATCATTTGTTGCCAGTTCTATAAGTTCTTCTAACTGAGATGATCCTGCTGTGTTGATATTCGAAAAAAGGTTCAAAATCCAGTTTGGTATGTCCTGATTAAAATTTCCTGGAATCGTTTCTTGAAGTCTGTAGACTATATTTAGTTAATCTTCTCACGTCCCTCCATGCCATATCAACGCCCCCTAATTTTCTCTGGGTCTTTTATCACCCCCGTGAAAGCCTCAAACGCCCACAAGGGGGCTTTATACCCACGTTGGGAACCTATGATTTAAACTAATGATCCCCGAATCTTTAATGAATAAACCAAATAATTACTTTCATGTCATTTATGATGCATAAAAATTATTTTTAAAACTTAAATTTGTTGAAATTGATAAGACAGACCGCAACTCCAAAAATTGATTTTTTTTTTTGCCTCAATTATGTCTAAAATGAAGGATTTGTCAAAATTTGGGCTCGAATTGTCTGATGGTTACAAAACTTTAGCTTTGTTTTCTTATGAGAAAAAGTAAAAATGACAGGTTTGAATTCATCGAGAAATTACAATTAATTTTATGCTGATTAAAATTACAATTCCTGCTTGAATTTTGTTATTCATGTGTAGAAGTTATTTCCTTACTGTCATAATTTCTTTTACAATTCCACACTAAGGCATGATTAATTTAAAGATTCTATTAATACTTAAAGAACCAGTAGGCGTGATCTTCCGAAGCTTTCTCTTATATTTTCTGATAAATATACTAGTCCCTTCTCTACGTACAAAATTGGAGACTTTTGGCAACGCCGCGAGTGTCACGAATGCTCCAATTTTTATTTTCCGAGACATGCACTTGAGAAATAAATACTTTATAGAGTAGAGAAGAAAACTGGTTACTTGTTTATTAACCACATACTATTAACAAATCATTCTTATTGATATCTATTAGCTGGTGATTTGGAGTAGTTGTAGGTAGTGGTGGAAGTTCGATTAATGGCTGGTATGTAATTAATAGAAAAAATGAATGTGTTCTCGTTTTGTCTTTTGCCGATTTCAACCAAAATCCGACGTATAACATAAAGTGTAGTCAGATAACCACGTAACAAATTTTATTTGAATAAGTTACTACACTTTTTAATTATAGCATCCTTACATATCATAAAGTAGGAACAGATTAACAGACGGCCAACTCTGTTAAATTTAGATTAGGATTGATAAGCATCTAAACTTTTGATGTTAATTGCATTTACTTATTTATTAAAATTCTGATTTATCATTTTTATAAAAATTGAAAAAGTGAGCCCCCAAAATGTGGGCAAAGGCAACGATCAGCATTAAAATTAACATATATTTATGAAGAAACGAAATATAAGTTAGTAGAGGGTCAAAATATTCTTTAAGTAACATAAAAAATTTTAAAAAGTAAATGAATATGAGCAGCACATCTTACCTATTCACCGTCGAGCTATCGTCCGTAAATTTTGCCTCGAAAAAATCATAAACATTACGCAATCAGCAACGCAACATAATATTAGAGAACTATTAGATTATCATTCCCATGGTCACTTAGACAGATTTTAATGCTAATTTTAGGTATATATTAAACTTATTTTAGATACTAAATCTATACCAAATGGTACCTATCTAGCTCTTTGTACTTTGTAGTTAAAGAGTTCACCTAAAACTTCACGGAAAGGAGATTTTGAACAGATTTTGTTCAACACCTGATAGAAATCTGCTAATTTAATCTAGAAACTATATACTAACCGCTTAGTTGTAAATATTGTGTTAACTAGTTTACAGATGAACAGATATAATCTCTGAATTGTTTTTTTCTTTCGTCTCATGGAGGGTAGAAATGTGGAGATCAGCCAAAATCTCGAGTTCGAATTTATAATTCTTTTTCTATGTGCACCTTGTACACGAGAAGGTAAAAAACGGTAATATATTCTTCAAAGTTCTTTAACACTTTTTCTACACCGAAATTGTTCTGATGCAGATGTCATAAAAATTTCAAGCATATTTCTTTCATGCAAATTTCGGGAGTTTAAACAGTTGTAAAAGCGTAAGTGCCCTTTTAATTGAGGCAAACATCCCAAAACGATCCCTGGTGTTCATCTTTTACGACTCCATCAGGGGGTGAGGGGAGGTTGTTAGATATGTATTCGGGAAGGACTCGTGGGAGATGGAGGTGAGATCACGTGGTTCGAGTAGGTGGATGATCCCGCCTGGGAGGCACACCATCTGCGACGGAGAACGAGAAAAAGAGGGGGAGGGACGAATGAGCTTTCGACAGACGATCTGGAGCCAGCGAATCTGTGCGAATATTCTCTTCATCCCTTTTTCAACTGCGGAAGGATTGAATGGCACAGCAGTAAGCGATATTGTGACCACTTTCAGTAATCCAATTTTTGGAGGCCTGTCAGCAGAGCATAAGAACTCTTCTCAACATTTAAGTGTAAAAACCACCGATTTAGGATGAAATGGTGGTTAATTGCCCACTACCACAATGGCCGCATCTGTTGAAAAAGGCAGAAAGAGACGACAGAAGGCGTGGAAGGAAAAAAAAATTACCAAGAAAGTAAAAATATGATAGATAATTTGAACAAAGCAAAAGATTCAACCTTTTCAATGATACAGGAAAGCTAGGAAATCCCAATGCCAACGAAAATTTGCAACGCAAAAACCTCTAATCGAGGAAAAGTCAGCCTTGAATGAAATTTAAATTCTGATTCATTTGTAGATCTTTTTCATTACATTATAATGATTATAATGTTATTACGACATTCTTTTATAAATAATGATCGATTCAATAAAATTCTGTTGTTCGTATAAACTGAATAGTTTCATTTCCAACTAGTTAATATTATATTATAAATATCTACATTTAATTGAGGAAAAAGGTGTTTTCTTTGCAATTGCAGAGCGTTTTGAAACATAATTGTTACTTTAATTGAATGAAAACTGTTCGCATTTTACTATTTAAGCGAGGTATTACGTAGGATTTTTTGGTTTTATTTTAATTATTAACCTTATTATTACTTTGTGTATGCAATCGAACCAGATGTTTTCAAAATAATTATGGGAGGAAAAAAAAACAGAATCTGAAATTTAATTAAAAAAATTTAAATAAAAGTTATAATCCTGGTCTAAAAGAAACTATGATTACAATACCTCGAAGAAATTTTCTTTTGTAAAGGTCATGACTAATACAAATTACTGCATCAACCGAAGTGGTTCCCAAGAAACATTTTCGCATATTCCCTAATAAAAGCTTTAAACTTCTCTCTCCGCATAAAATTGAGAATTTTGGACAAAACTTTGAAAGCCACCAGTGCTCAGATTTTTATTTTCAACTCTATGCATGAAAATTTCTTAATTTGTAGTAAATTGAAGGAAACCTTGTTTATATTTTATCTTTTTTTTTTGACTAATTGAAACTAAAATTGGACATAAGTTCTAGAATTTTGCAACATATTTCATTCATCCAAGTCGCCGTATTTTGAATTATCATGTTTACAAATACCCGGATGTACAGGCAAATAGATGGACTGAGGGATCTGATTCGAAATTTCATATGGATCATTTTTAAGTGCTACATCTGTATACCAAATTTTATACATCTAGCCTCTTATATTTTAAGATTATCACAATCACTTATACAAAAGTAGACAGATTGATACAATTTCAGTGTATGAATTTCCTTCCGAATTCGACATAACTGAAGGTTGAGCAGTTTAAACAAAGTTTAACATCAGAATTAATTCATGGTAAAAGAAAAGTATAAGAATACACCATTTTTGGAAATGATTGTTCTTTCTTTCGATGCATTTGAATTATAAAGATATAATAAAGCAATGAGAGTGGTCTTCACAAAACATTCTACCATATTCTCGTACAAAGGTATTATTCTAAAGAACGTTTTGCATGGCAGGGCGTACAATAATTTCGAAATATCATCATTTGGCTTGAACTTAGCAATTTCATCGAATATATCGCTTGATGCATTAGCAAGTATTTGGCGATTACTTTCTGGCATGAAGTTAATAGCATATGAAAATCAAATTTGTAATTTTAAACACTTTTTCCCTATCAATTAAAATGAGAATCAAAATCAAATTATCTAAGATTATTTAATTCAAAATTTTAACAATTTGTCACTCAGAACCAACTGATCGTCAAAAGCTTCTATTATTTCATAAGCATAAAGGCGAGTATTTATTTTGTTTGACTTGACTTTAAAGTTAGTGTTAATCATTATTTAAATGTAAATAAACAACTGAAAAAAACTGTGGTAATATAGAGCGGTATCTTCTGTTTAGATTAGAAAATATATATCAAGTATAAAACTTTTACATGTTAATATGCTACTGCATGAAAAAGCTAATTGGACCTTACAAAGAATGGCCTAACAAGAAATGTCATAATTGAAAACATCATAGGGGAATCTGAAAATGCATAGCCTCACATGACTTTCATCTTTTCAACTGCAATAAGGGTTAGAGATAGAGAAAAAAAACCCTAATAAATGGATAAAATAATTCTAGGTTTCTACAATTGTTCGTATAAAATTGAAAGAGTTAAATTTTTTAATCATCTTTTAAATTGGTAAATATGTTTTAAAAAACCCTTCAAATATGTATATAAAATTTTTTTGGGGATAGGGATTGAGAGGGGGATGGGGGGAGATCAGGACGACTCAATTAATTAAAGGGCCTTCCTCCTCGGCGTCCACGCGGCTGGGATCCCCGACACATGCTTCCGACACTCCCGAACCCGAGCTCTAACTGTCCATGACTAATGCACCCCCCAGGTATTGCAGGGCACAGGTGAAAACCCCGAAGATGCGCTTGGCGCCGACTGGACGGAATGATGTCGCCAAATGAAGCGCATCATCTCATTCCTCCTCCTTTTCAGTCAAGATGCTGCTCACTTCGATCCAGCAGAAGATGAGTCGCCTTGCCGTGCGGAGACTGTTTGGCGGGCATGCAAATTGCATTCTCGCCTCCGATTGCGTGTCCAGATGCTGGACGGGGTACAAATTTGTATCTTTAATGAGCTCATCTGATCGATTGTTTGGATTTAAACTGTTTATGAATTCAAAACTATCGCTTGGGATGCGCGTCGACTTGGCCTTTAGGGGCTGTGTACCGTGACAGAAACATTTTATTGTGCCCAAACACAATGCAATTGTGTATATGAGACTGATAGAGAATAGTTACAAAAAAGAAATGTTTTTTGAATGCATTGAGATATACAAGAAATCAACAAAGAACATTTAGTCTCATCATATCTTCCTATCAAAATTTTAGGGGTAGCTTTGCCAGTTATCAGTGCAAGGATTTATTGCAGCATGGAATATTTAAATGAATACGACAACATTGCTAAAAGATACTTTATGAAAAATTATGATGAGCATGGCCTTTCTATGAATGTATTCTTGGTGAACAACTTATGCAACATTACTTTACCCATCTTACAAACGTTTTCTGAAAAACTCAATATACGTGAGGTGATCCAAAAAAGTTTATAAGGCAAAGGAAAAGTGCCTTTTTAGCAATGGATACAGGATACAAATGGTAATTAAGAGACATATAAGGTAGTAACTTCTCTATATTATCTCCAAACCTGTTGAGGCATTTGTCCCACTGCTGAACCATTTTGTTTAATCCATCTTGGTAATAATCAGGTTCTGATTATTGAGCCGATTCCCGGCAACTTTTCGAAACTCGTCGTCTGATATGAATTTTGTTTCGGATAAGTGTTTCTTCAATGCCGGGAAAAGGAAATATTCACAACTATATGGGGTGGGGCGAGAGTGAATCTAGACCTCGCACCTAAACATTTCCAGCAATCTGTCTGTCTTCTTCAAAAGAACGCTGCCATTTTGTCACCTGTTGTCTACTCATTACCTTCGCCCTCTCATATTTCATCGATTTGTCTGTGAATGGCCGCTGGGGGCACATTCTTAGCCCATAGAAATTGTGTCGCGGCTAGCACTTCTGTACGAGACCACTTCTCTAGGTATCTAACTATTACTGTCTCTGTTTCAAGTCTCAGTATTAACACTATTTACTCGAACAACCGGTCTAAGACAACTAGCTTCATGTTTCCCCATTCTAGACAACAATATTCCCATTCGCAATTTTTACTTTCCAAATATTGTTGCTTGTAAATTTTTTTTTTGGATCATCCCTCGTAAATTCTTTAAAATGGATATCAAATGATAAATTCTAAGAGTTTCAGAGAAAATTTTGATCAAACTTGGTCATGAATTACAGCTGACTACATTTATATAAAAACTTTCTATATTTAAAATGAGGCTTTGAGGAGAAGAAAGGTGATATTTTGATATCAGTTGAGAAACTGAGTTTGTGCGAATTTCATCTCAAACTTTTCCAGGTCATTATATTGTAGGGATTTAATGTTGTGTGCTTTTTAAAATATCACATAACTAACACAGTTAAAAAATGCAAGCAGTTTCAAAAATGCTTGTTAACTAAAACTGAAGATGGTTACACATTTGGTATTCAACCATCATATAATGGATTTCTGGTACACTACAGAAAATTCTATCTGATTTCAATAATTTGTCGAGCAAAATTAAACCAATTTTAATATTTTAAAGAGCAGACTACATAAAAATAGTCTTGAAACTATTCTGTTCAATGAGCGTATGAGCTCTCTAAAAATAAATTTTGTGTAACATTATTTTTGAAAGTTTATAGCTAAAGAATGCTAAAACGTGTCTCATTTTTAATTGATTTAAATTTTAATTAAAAATTCAAATTTAATTTTTAAAAATTGCTTTCCTAAGGGAGTGTGTAGAGGTGTCAGTGATTTGACTTGAAGTGTACTGCCTCAGATTTCAAAATTATGATTCAGATTTTCAGTTTATTGAGAAAAAAAACCCTATAAAAACAAAGAATTAATTTAGAATCTAAATCTGGGCTCAAATTTTGAAGGAAAAAAAGACGAATTAATTCTGATAAATTCTGCACAGACTTTACAAAACTAAACATCATTTGATTATGATAAAATCATAAATTTACTCTCGAATTTCTCTCTTTCTCTCCTTCAAAAAGAGTACCACTGAACAACACTATATCGAATCGATCTGTGATTTTGAAAGTTCACTGCCTTCCTCTCATAGCAAGCAGGGGAAGGGTTCGGCAACTGATCCCTTCCATTTAAATATGAAACAGCCGCATAACGTCCAGATTTCACAAAATCTAATTTCCCACTCCTTTTCGCTCCTAGGTATCGTTTGGAAGCGTGTGTGCCGAAGCAGATGGTTCGCAGACGATTTGGCGCCAGTTCTCTCTCCCTCTCCCTCCTGGATCCCAGAGTGCCGGGATCGAGGATTGTTTGAAGCGAGTGATGGACATAATGTTTATAAGGAGCGTTAAGTATTTGGAAAAAGATCAGCACCACTTCAGAGATGAGGGGGAACGTGTTAAAATAAAACCACAAATTCTGTTATCTTAACTTTGAGAGCACTTCCGCATTGACCGTTTAAAATAAGAATCATTCCTGATTACCCTAACGTCATCACTCAAATAGAGCTTCTGAATATTTGGGGCATCATAGAAAGTCAAGTGACGTCAATGTAAAAGAGTCATCGGTTTGTTTACAAACTATCCAATGCAGAATATATAAAGTCGATTTTTGTTAAAATCAAATAACAACAGATTTTTCTGAATTTTTATCTGGAAAAATACAGAAATTGGTTCATGCTCACAGAAAGACAAGTATGAGGAGGGAGAAATGAACATATGTCGTTCTATTTTTCTCCCTGATGAGGCAAGTCTGAAATGCAGACATTTATCAAAATCTTGAGTTTGAGTCTTTACATAGTTATAACACTTTCTATATGTATACGATAAAATAAAAAGTGATGTGAAGTAATTTTATGAGACTTCAGATCAATTTTCTAAAGGAAAAGTGTTCTTAAAATCTGATTTTTAACAAATGGTTTTCTTATTTGTTTGAAAACAATTTTTGAAATATTCTAACGGATGATTAACAAAAAATAGATCATACTTTAAAAATTAGTTTAAATCGATAAATAAATAATGAATTAAAACTTTCAAAGCTTTGACAAGTATAAAATTTCAAAACAAATCAATTAAAAATTGGAAGAGGGCCTTTATTTTCCCCCTCCTCTTTGTACCTGGGTGGCCAAGAAACTCAGGGAGGCCCCGTATATTCGAAGTTAGACAACCATAATTAATCTCTTTCCTGGAATCATATGTTTCTGAAAGTAAAACTGCATTATATTACAGAAACGATGAAATATTCGTGTACATATTTGGATTAGAATGCAACGATTGATCATTTTTCACCAGGAGGTAACGGAAACTGATTTAAAATAGCAAAAATATTTTTCGGGGAGCGATATATTGATGATGGAAATGTCATAACTTAGAAAATGATTATTACGGGGATAATAATCAATTCTGTTGTTGATATATATGATGGACTGAAAGCAAAAATGGAACACTGCTTTCTCTAATGTCAGTAATTTAGAACGGATCATCCGATGCATGTCATTATGTCGCCACTAAGTCCTTAATACTCTTTTCATCGTTCCTAGTGAAGAGTCTTCTTTATCAAAATACCAAAATATTTTTCAAACAAAATCCCAATTATAATTATCAAATACCAAATATTTTCAGTGGGTGGGGGAAATATATTGAAGATGGGACTGTTTCAAAAATGGTGAAAATGATTGCTACGAGCTTGACAACCAACTTCATGGTTGATATTTATACTAAAGAGACTAAGACAGAAAAAAAGTGGGACACTGCTTTCTCTAATGTCAGTATTTTATAATGGATCATCCGATGCATGCCATTATGTCGCACTGTGTCCTTGATACTCTTTTTACCATTTCTATTGAAGAGTGTTCTTTAGATAGAATGTAGCAAAAAATATTTTCCAGGGGAATATATTGAAGATGGAACTGTCTAAACTGTGAAAATGATTGCAACAAGCTTGATAATCAATTCCGTTGTTGATATATATGTTAAATAGACTAAGAGAACAAAAGTGGGACACTGCTTTCTCTAATGTCGGGGTTTTAGAACGGATCATCCGATGCATGATGCCATTATGTCGCCACTGAGTCCTTGATACTCTTTTCACCGTTTCTATTGATACGTCTTCTTAAGTTAGAATATTGTACCCACTGACCCTTCAAACCTCGACCCTCTTTTCGAAGGTGACTTCTGAAGAAAACCTCTTAATGGAATGCGCAGTAGACCGAAAATAAATCGAGTGCTCAATTTATAGAAACACAATATGATTGCTCCAAACAATCCCCGTGGTTTGACGGGCACAGGAGAACAACACAACACGAGTTATTAACTCATTTCGCCTTCCTCTTCTAATTGAGACGATGCTCCCGGCCAAATAGCGGCCGAACAAAGAATTCGATCGAGGAAGATTACAATCCGACGAGTTTATTCTCCAGTTCTTTTTTGCTTTTTTAAAAATTTATATTGCTTTAAACTACCTGTTGAATTTTGCTTTTTTAGGCGTAAATTTTTCATGCCCTGTCCCGTTATGTTTATTAAAGACAAGAAAATTTGGACCAAATGGTTCGTTCTAGGAAGACCACCAACGACTGATTAATGGGTCGTTTTAATTCCTCGTTATCAGTCATTCTTGATTGGTTTTTCGTTCCTGTAAGAGAAATTACCAGAAGAGTATTATGCTGTAATGAATAGAGCATTAATCATATGGGTTACCATCGTTGCTCGAGATGGCATTAAGATAAATGTTTCACACTTAATCTTTACAAAGCTGACTACGCTTGCTTCCTCCAGTGGTTGTTTACCACAACAGATTATTTCTTTGAAGTCTTCACTTTTTTATGAATGGATTTAAGAACAAAGAGATCAGATCAATTAAAGTTAAGTTCCGTTGGAGTGAAATGAAGAATGCGATTTTGAAGTTAAGTAGAAATAGGATTAGAGCCCAGAATATAATGTATGTTAACTCAATTATAGCAATGATTAATGAATCTGAACTCATTACAAGATAAATTTAAATGCAAAATAATATTTAATATGCGTTGTAAAGAAAGAATTTTTTTTAATAATTTTGAATCTTATTTTCAATATGTTGAAAATGTCAAGTCGAAATAAATTTTGATATAAAAATCAAAGACTAGTTTTGTAGTGAATGTTTTTGTTTTAAAAAAGTTAGGTAGAAATAGGGTTAGTGCCTAGAATATAATGTATGTTAATTATAGCGTTGATTAATGTATATAAAAACTTTACAGAACAATTTAAGTGCAAAAATAGCATTTAAAATGCGCTCTTAAGAAATTATTTTAAAAATTTTAATATGCAAAAAATTTGAAATCAATAAAATTTTAACAAAGAATCAAAAAATGATTATATTTAATAGTATAACTAAACTTTCTTTATCAATTTGAGGTGAATGAGATTATGGATACAGTAAATCCCATTAAAAATAAAACAAAGGTTTTACTTTACTTTACAAAGGTTTTACGTCGATATGGGGGAAATCGTATTCTTCCAGTTATTGCCGATATTGGATTTTACATATGCACAAATACATATTGCAGTTAAGGTGGTTTTACACTCAACAAATTATAAATTCCAGAAATTCGAGCATGCCCTGTGAAGAGGAAAATTCTACTTTACTTCGTGTTACATGCAATGCAATAATAGTAAAAATGTCAGATCAATATTTGTATTATTTTTTGAAAAATTCGATTATATTGAAAAAAAGTTAATCGAAAAATACCTGTAAGTAGATTTTTAGTATTCTCAATTCGATTCGAGGATAGGAAAAAAAATCCATTTCTGAAAAAACGATTTAGAATGCTATCATAATAATCAATTATCAATCAATAGCTGGCGTCCTCGCAAAGGGGTAGCATGTCTTTCCCGTGACCAGGGCGACCGAATTCGAGTCCCGGTTCGGGCATGGTTGCTCCTCTGTGTCCCATCTGGGGGATGTATGAATATGCTTCCTGTAAAAAAGGGCTGTGCAAACGAATGTGTGTGTGTGTTTTATCTTCATTTGAGCTAGAGGGTCAGATTTCTGCCCTCGGGTGCTCAGGGATTTTTACCTTCAGAAGCTACTGAATCCCCTTTCCTTAGGAACTTGAACATGACATCAATCAATCAATCAATAAAGAAAAATAATTAAATTGGAAAAAGAAAAAAAAGTTTTACTTTTCTACGATTGATTATCGAAAAATATTAAGAAGCAGGATTTAAGCTTAACTATTTCTGAAAAATGAATACAAGCTTGATAATCGAGACAAAATGTTAATTTTAAATTTAATTTTCAATGGTCTTTTTTTGAAAATTGCTCCTATTGAAGCCCTTTAAAATTATAAAATTTTAGAATGACTTTATTTTTTTCTCTCATTTCGACTGTAAAAAAGTATTTAAAGGCATTTTACGACGACCCTACTGTTTCCAATAATGTCAACATTTTCAAAAAATAAGGCAAATATCGATGTGACATTTTTATCATTTTTCTCGATAACGAATTTTTTTTTCTAGAGACAAATTTTATTTTTACTTCTAATCTAATTAAACTATTATTATGCTTTATAACTTTTTATATAGATTCTTTTTAAGATCTATAGGTCTTTTATTAAAGCTTTTACTCTGGGAATAAATTTTTTTTAATGCAAAATGTCGATTTTTAGAGTTTTCCCTTATCTGATAACATATTGAGATACTCATTTATAGAGAGATATTTTCGATGATGAGCTTCATTAATTTAAGCCAATAAAATTTCTGTTGTGTATTTTTTGCCCCCATTTTGCTAGTTTTCATGCCTATTTGAATGGAGTATTGCAAACAGAGAATTAATGAGTGTTTTCATTCAAATAGAACCCCCCCCCCCCAAAAAAAAAAGATTTTATTTTTTATTTTATAAAGAGTGAACTATTTGAAAGAAAGTTGCTATATAGAAGACTTCTGAAGTTTAATGCTTCACAATGGGAATATGAAACATTCATCTGAATGTCAAAAGGTTATTGTGCAATTCTACTGATGTTATATCAGGAAAACAGTTGAATCATGCCATCCAAGATTTATGAACTCCTAAAAAGATAAATTATCTTTTTCAAGGGACTCATCTTAATTAAAAGTGCTGGATTATTTAATAGGAAATTAGGGGTCTAGAAACTGTGAGACCTTCGAATTCTTTTTTTTTTTTTTTTGCAGTATTTTCAGAGTAGTTTAATTTTGAACTTCTATAAAATTCAGGAAGTTCGTGCATCTCGAAATGATTAATATTAAAATCGTTTAAATTTTGGAATGTTACTCTAACAGCAATTTCAATAGTTATTTTTTTTGTGAAATTTTTATATTTCTTTGAAAATTAAAAATAAATATTTTGATTTTTTTAGCTAAAATTTCGATCTATAATGATGAATAGAAAAAATTTACTAAAAAGTTTTATCATTTTTAAAAAATTAATGTTGCGTACACTTAAAATTAAGTTTTTATTTTGTAGTAATTTTATATATCTGTACGAAACAAAATGATTGTCCTATTACTACCATCGAGAGAAATAGATAGTCAACCGTCTACCCATCGAAAATGTGGCGTCATAAGGATTTGACAATTTTTTTGTGTGTTAATTGGTTTGTATCTAATCGTTTGTGACAGAAGCTCATTAAATCTTAATATAATTTTATTTGAGTAAGCCGGCATCAGTCATTCTTAATCGCTCAGATGCATCTTTACAAATCATGATAAAGAATGTATGTGTATGTACTTTAAACGTGAAAAATGAGTTCTCATTGATTTTTTATAGTTGAATTATGATTTTAATTAAAAATTAAAGTGTTCTAATAATTTTAGAAAATATCATTGCATAAAAAACAAATTTTGCACAATTTCAAATTAAAAAAAATCTCTTTTCATGATACCAGTTTAACAGTGGTATATATCTTAGATGAATTTTGGCAGTTTAAAAATAGTTTGAATTTGATAATAGATTGCTCTTGTTGATTCTATCCATGTACAAGACGATTGGAGTGAGGCTAGTTTTTAAAAGAAATATATCTAAAAAATATCTCATTTAAGCCGTTCTTTTTCGCCTTATTCTTACTCTTGAAATTGTAACTACTATATCAAATATATAAATATAATAAATCACATATAAACTGCATAATATTTTTTGTTTTACTCGATCGCCTTATTGCTGTTAACTGAAATTGTTTAATTTTTTCTAACGCATGATAATTTTAATAAAACCCATATCGTAATAAAAATTCTTTGTGCTTAGTATTTTAAAGTACAGATAGCATAAGATTGTCTGACTAAAAATAAAATCTCTATATTTATGTATATAAATCAAAATAAATGTTTGCCAGTATATCTCTTATGATTTCCTAAATCATTCATCCGATTACGATGAAACTTACTCAGTTTATTATTTGCACATACGGGATGTTTATAGGAATAGTACAATTATCTAAAAAAAAATTTTAAAATTCTAATCTCAACTGCATCTATTTACTAAGGATTAATCTCCAGATAACTCGTCGAGGAGACAATAGATTCTGTAGAAATGCTAAATCCATGTTAAAGGTTAATGTTTTTTAGCTTTAGTATGCAAATTATTCTCAGAGGAAACAACTTTGTTACTGATTATACGAGAAAGTTTTGGAGAGACCAACCTGGGGTGTTCAAATTTTAATAAAATTTTAACGTGCATTTTTCGCAGTAACTACTGACAATATTGTAGTACAAACAATTTTGCATCATCTTAATTTTCAAAAATTATCTTTTCAACTCTATTAATGATTTTATGGTATATTTCCTATATTTAATCAATTTACTTTAAAAAATATTTTAGAAATATTTATGTACAAAATATTTTAATCAAGTCTGAGAATTCTAAACGAATATTGCACGAGTCACGAGATACCATAAATACTTTATTTCATCACCCTTCTGAAAGAACACCAAGTTTTAAAATTCTAAAAGAATACATAAATCTAATGTATAAAAATGAATATTTATTTGTTTGTATTTTATATACTATCGAATCTTTTAATCCTATTTTGATAAAAATTTGCCAAATCTCTGATTGATTGCACTTGATATTTTTTTCAGTGGCAGCAACTCGCCGGGTACCAGTGAGTATTTTTTAAAGAAGAATGCTGGTTTTTCTATTTCACAGGCCAGATTATTAGATCTAGAGAACGAAATATGGTTGAAGTAATATCTTAGGCATTAGAAATGTGATATTTTGAAAATATTTTTAAGAATTTTAATTTGTTAAAAATTTAACTAAAAATTGGTGTTTTCCAACGATAATTGTCAAGAAAATTAGTCCATAAAAATATTTACTCCATTTCAAATTAATAATTTAAATTTAATTGCTTTAACTCTAGTATTCTCATACTTTTTACAATGTTTTTTTACATAATTTTCAATAATATGTATTAATTTACAACGAAATTCAACTTGGTTTCCTCTTTTCATCAAAAATCTGCACAGCTGTCCCCGTGATAGGTTAAAAGATAACGAAATCAAAACAGGAAAAAACAAAGCATGATGCTCTCCATCCTAAATTTCTCCTAAAAATAGCTCTCAAATAATTTTTATTTTAAAATACTTTTATTTGCCACTGAGATACTTTTGTTTGTAATTTTATTTATATCCTTATATGGCTGAAAATATTCATCCACAAGAATCAAAATGCTACACAGGATTATATTATATTAAATTTATTATTACTAGTCACCTTTGATAATCAGATTGTTAGATGGGGATTTTAGAATTTTTAACATCGGTTAAAATGTTTAGGTTTAACCTCACGTCCGTGATACCATCAAAGTGTCAGGCATTAAAAAACTTTGTTAGTTTAATCGTTTCACGTATGCTTTTATCGATGTATACACGAGCTTCCTTAATGGGGACCAGTGATTTATCAGATTACAGTTTTACTAAAATTATAAATTCCCGATTCCCATATCTTCTAGCTGTTTATAACTGCAATGCTACTTTTTTTTATCTGTCTCGCAAACTACACACATATTAAACAAAATCCTTCTTTAGTTTTTAACAATGGAAGACAATTGTGTGATTAAATTGATAAATTCAAATTTATTTAATTTTTTAAAAAAAAATCGCTCTAAGTGACTATTTTCCTTTTTTCAAGGTATATCTATGCAAATTCCATAGATGCAGGTCTTTCCATAGACCTGACCTGCAACAACACAAAATACACACATTCGTTTTTATTATTAGTAGTGAAAATTGTGAATACTATTTAATTTCATTTAATATTCTACAGTATATTTGCATTAATGCAGATTTGTAGAATAAGTACCTCTCAATCTCTTGGCTGCTTCCTTCTTTTCTTTCACTTAATTAGATGTCACTTCCGGGTATGGGAATATATACTTGAATTGATACTAAAATATGGATCTATAGAACATTTAAAATGTTTGTTGATTTCACATAAATTAGGTTAAATTTTTATCTTTAGCTTTGAAATTTAAATACACAATTGCGCATTTTTGAAACCTGCATACAATAATTAACTGGTTAATAGACCATTAAGGTATCTATCTACGTTTAAAAAGTAGCTTTTAGTGAGAATTTACAATTCGTGTTTTATTCATTTTAAGAACCATTATTTGGCTTTCCAAATCTATGTTTGTTTTAATTCTAGGATAAATTAGAACTGAGATTTGTGATGTTTCATAAACCACTGCAGTTGAAAACGAAACATGATTTTTTTCCAACATTTTATAAAATACATGCCTGTTTGAATTATAATTTTGTAATATGTTCGATCAGAAAGCTATGCGTTTTAGAATATGTTTCGAAAGGATTGACAATTACATCTGCTTTTGTTTAAAAAGCATTTTTAGGACTGTACAAATGAAAACTTTAAATGAATTTTTTTGAAAAATTTGCATTTCATAAAAAGTTTCATACGCCAAAGACGATATCTAAAAAACTTATTAATATATTAACTAGAAATTTTACATTTATTTTACCTTTAGTGATCCAAAGACAATGAACTAGGATATAGCTTTGAACGAAGAAGTTTTTCTTTTAGAGTATCTAAAATAATTTTCAACAACGAATTTTGTTAAATTTTCGATACAGAAATACTCGATCGATACACAACCTTTTTGAAAGTACTCGTATTTCTTTAATTTTAGTTAACTCTTTTCACCACAACTGTAAGTATGCTATGTATGAAAATAATTGGAATATCTGCAACAGAATCTTTTGTTGAATGTTTTGTTTTTTGTTGCCATTTTCATTATTTTGTTTTAGCTAAATTGACACATTGGTACAAAATTTCCTGATAAATATTTTTCACTATTTGCAATCTCATTGATTCATAAAATGAGCTGAAATAGCTCATCTGAGGGATTTTTTCTTTTCAAAAATTTGTCTGCCGAGGGAGAAAAATACCTTAAATAAATAAAATTATTAAGCCTTGAATGGCCAAAATTTATAAAATAAACAAAAATGTTTTACAACATTTTAGAATAGGTCTGTTAAATTCAAAAAGTGGGTTAAAAGTTTCATAGACTCTTTAACCACAGCAGGCGTAAAACAGTAGGTATTTCACGGATGATAAGTATTCACCACCAATGGAATGAAGCAAAAGACGAATTCTCATTATTAAAAATGCTGAATATTATGTTTTGATTGTATTCCTCACCAACTAATTATTCCACGCGCGTATGCTCGCGGTCACGCATCAATATGCCACCTGTTGCTCAATTAAGTCCTCTTTAACGCGTTACCTCGCCCGCCATTATGCATTCGTTTACTCTAAATGCTCCGCCGATGGAACAGTGTTGCCATCGAACATCTCACAATAATGGAGAGATAAAATATTCGAGTTTAATTGACACGGCATGTGATTCTGCGCTTGGCCCCTCGACTGACTGACCTTGAAGCAGTGAATGCAGCTGGGTTCATTTCCTGGCACATATTTTATTACACTCGTCTTCACGTTTTGCGAAACAAATGACGAGATTTATTTTCAATTCCGGGATCGTAAATAAGTGAATTATTTTGATAAGTATCATCACGCCGTCCATCATCATCATCATCGGACCGAGAGAGAAATTGTTCTTTTAAGGCAGTCGCTTTTCTGTAGAAATAGCTGACATTTTTTTAAATTTTTTAATCATATGAGAACATGATTTGAGAATGGGTTTATTCCAATAATTAATCGATTGTTAGTACACAACAGGGCATTTCCTACCTATCTTTTCAAATTTAAACTATTAAATTCAACAAATTGACAGTGTAAATCATTTCTTTTAATTGCAGCTTTACAAAGAATTTCTCTTGTAGATGGCCAAACGTTTATTAGGTTGAAAGCTCTTAGCAAAAATTCAATTTTCCTGGTCAAATGACCAAAGTAATAGAAATTTGTTTCCATAATTGTGATTTTTGGAAGCATGAGGTACATATAGATTTATTTACCTTTCTGAGGGAATTCTAGATATTAGCTTTGGTCTTTATCGTTTCATTTTGTGAGCAATAGTTTAAATATTTACTGCGGAAAATGCATTGCTTTTTACAGTATCACTGTATTGCTTTTGTTGTGTATTTTTGAAGATAATAGCTTTTATTAATGTGATTGTGCTCTGTGAGCCTTCTAAGAATTGGATGTGAACTCGCTTCTGAGGGCTGTTAACTAATGCCATACTCTTTAGATGATTTATTCAACGTTAATTGTAGGATGAATATAGGTTTTGTAATGTCAAACAAACATTAAAAAAGCATGATAAAACATCTAAGTTTATCTTTTTATTTTAAAAATGATTAAATAGACATGGACCAAAATTTATTACCTTGGCAAAAAGAGCAGAAGCATTTGTTGGCGATATTACGTAAAAAATGTTTAAAAATTTATTTCTGATTTAAAAATTTCACATGAGAAATAATTAGATATTAAAAAATTATCAGCTCCAGAAAATTCTAGAATCTGCGTTCAATGCTTTCGATTGCATTATTATTTTTCTTTTAATCTTTAAAGCGTGATTATGAGCGTTCCTTTCTATTTTATCATTGCTTTATATTTTAAAATGAACCAAATTTTTTCTTTTGACTTTAAATTCTATTTTCTTTATAAAAGGATAAAATTCATTGGTTATAAAATTATTGTTTAAAGAAGAACATCAACAAAAAAAAATGCAAAAAATTAGAAGTTAAAGATTTTGAAATTAAAGAAAAACAACGAGAAGTTAAAACAAGATGCAGTCTTAACAAAGAAAAAATACCTGAATCTACAAAAAAAAAAAAAATCAACAAGAAAAATTTTAATCAAAATAATCATTAAAACAGAAATTTAGTTTGACCCCAGTCAAATAAAGATATGAATTGACTTAGTAAAGTGGGCGTAGGAGTTACATTTGACCAATAATGGCTTAAAATTCCAATTAGTGATAAACAAAATCTGTATCACAATTAAAAAAAATTATCGCACACTAATTTCAAATTTGCGATGGCAAATTTAATTTTTTTATTATTTAAAAATTTTTTGGATGTACTTTATGACAAAAAAAAATACATGCTTATGTTTAACTAAAAAGCAATAAATAAAATAAATTGTTTAAAAAATTTTAATTTTTATCTTTTTTAATAAATTTGTTTTTTTATTAATAAAGCTTTCATATTTAAATGAACAGGTGAATAAATTATTAAATAATGCCAATATATGTAGCCATTTCAAACGTTAGTATTTATTTGTAACATTTAAATGTTACACAGATTTGAGTGGACCACCACAGAATCCACGTTAGAAAAATCGGTTCTTTTGATTTTTAACTAGGAAAAGATAAAATGTCATTTTATAAAATGAAGTTGCTTTTTACACGATTTGTCAGGACATTATCAAACTTGCATAAAATACGTGAAATCTAGTGGATTTAGTGTCTAAGTTTCTCGTATTTTATCTTTTAGACTTTTCATCTTCTTTTGTACTGTCTTTCTACCGATTTTTAATTTTATCAGTTATAAGACAATTTTTATTAAATAAACTTAATTTGGTCTTGGAAGTTTCAACTATCAACACTTTCATATTTTTTAGAAATATCTCATTTCGCCAATACATGGTAGAATATCATTTTAATCAACTGCAATTTTTTTTGAAAATGTTTATTTTTCTTACAAAATTATTACTTATCTTTAACTTATTATCGCATGAAACTCAAAGATTGAGCGTTTCGGTTTTGAATTTTTTTTTTTTGATTTTTCAGACAATTGAACCGATAAGGAAACGTGTCTATATGTTTTTAAGTTTTCATCAAAGTAACTATATGCATCTATTAAAAAATCCTTTTTATATCGACAAAATTATTCAATTTCGCTATGTTTTCAAATCCTCAATTCAAAATGATTAGATTTTCATTATATTTGTGCTTTCAGATTTGTTCCTTAATTATAATATTGCTAACGGCAAGCAACAATATCCTTATTGTCAAAAGAATTGATGAAATCAACCCTCGGGACTTAAAATTCTATTGCTTATTCGGAACACCAACTCCACATATGTCATTATACACTAAGGAGCCCACAAAAGGAATAATGTTCCATCATCATTAGATTGACAAATGCCATTTCTCATTGAAATAATGGCATCTGTCAGAATTCAATCCGTCAGTTACTGTCAGTAATTCAACTATAGATAGAATCGTGTCACGAGTGTATTTTAGAAAAAGTAAATGCCAGAGAAATCAGCTGGAAATGAAATTCGTGATCATTGAATAAAGGAGGGGTCATAATGTACAAACACGGTTTTTAATCGATTATCTTCAGATAATTTTCTGAATTTCTAAAATTTTTAATTCATTCAATTTACTAGCAAAATTTATATTGCGGTACGACACAAAGCATTTTAATTTATTTTTCTATCTGCAAAAGGAAGTAATTTTGATAAGAAATTAATTTAAGCGGATTCTTTAATTTACAATTTTGTTTTTTGCAATCGAAACACTTTATAAAACATTAGATTCATAAAAAAAATCATTGTACACAATCAAAAGGATAAGGGTCTCGGTATGTACTTTCTCGTAGTAGTATAGAGAAATTATAGTGTTTCTCAAAAAATGTGAACGTGAAGAGTTTGACGAATCTCCATGTTTGCTACCTCTCTGAGCTGGAAAAACACATATTTGGGAAATGCCCGTCTGTCTGTGATAAAGATAAATCGAAATCACTTTCAGCTATACGGACGAAACTTAGTACACGGTTTTCACTCAAAACGTACAGATTTATACTAAATGCAGTGAAAATCTATTTAGCGAAAGGGTTTATCCAACTGTCCAAATATAAATTAACACAATAACTACAAAATGAAGAGCATTAGACAGTTAAAATTTGGTATAAAGAATTAATATCTTTAGAACACCAATCAAATTTTTAACCAAATAGGAGGGGTTGCCGTCTGCCGGTCTGTACCCTCAGAAATATGTAAATTTGATAACTCAAAAACACAATGATTTAAATATAAATTGTACATGAGGTTTTGTGGCTACCAGTGTGGTTTTGAATAAGTATGTTGCTTCAATTGATTGGGGAAAACACGTCTAAAGTACAAATTTGGTTTTCAAATAGTATTAACCGTATGCGAGCGACTAACCTCCAAAAATTACTCTACAAAGGATGTCACGATACATTCAATATAAATTCGCACCAAATAACTATTGAGCCATAATGCTATGCTAGATGTGTGTGTGTGTGTGTTTGGGGGGGGTAACACGATTATTAGAGAAAGGCTAGAAAACGTTGGGGAGATCACTGCCACTGGTTGAAAGAATATTTTGATATAAATAAGCCAAAACCATTTCATCCTTTTCACAATTTTCATTAAAAATAATCTTCGGAATAAGTAAATTGGTATAGAAAGTAATCAATACAAAATATTAGAAAAATGAAATTACAATCCATATTTTCTTTACAATGAGATCGATTCATGCTCACAAGGAGATTCTTAAAATTAACTGAATAGGCAAATCTTGTGCACGTTGAATACAGGATAGCCAAATGATATTTCTCTGGTATGACGAGAATGTCTGTTGAGGGAAGTTTTTCTAAGGTGCAATCAATCCTCTTTATTTGACCAATGTCGAATATAGAATAAATCATTACTCGTATTATATCAAAACAGTAAAACTTATCAAACTGAGCTAAAATTTATAATGACATAATCCACACCAAGAAAACATCTGCTCATGCCATAGGCAAAAAGGAATGTGATGTCAGAAATCAACATAAGGCCAGTGTAGCCATATATTAAACGGCATACATATTTATGTTTGTCAAGGGACACGCTTGTTAAATGACTAGATTTCTGGTTGTTAAATCTATACTGGAAAATTTGATAACAATTATATGTGTGATGTTCCAAATAAACACTAAGAATTCTCAAAGAGACGAATTTCAACAATTAGATTTTCCAAGTAGTTAATTAGACAGTAGAATGTATTATATTTATGTAGAAAGAACAAATTCCCCAGGTTTCTGTAAAACAGACAACCTCCTCACGCACTTTGTCTATGATACAAACAAAGTTTTAATATAATTAATATTTATCATTTACTTAACGATAAAAACTTGAGATTCTAAACAGATATAGTAATTGATTCAAACGTCACAGAACATTGAAATAAAATTCAAGAACATACGATTCAAAATAAACTTAAGAATTATATTTAACCATCGATATACACATATATAGATAGATACTTTATATAATTAACCGCATTTTAATAATAGTCCTAATAGAATTAAAGATTACCTCTTTCTGCCTGTATAAAAAGTATTACATTTTAGTATAATTTAGTCAGATTAGCGGCAAAAAGTTACATATCGATTAAATTAAAGAGCTAGATTTCAATTTGCATCTTAATATACTTACCACATACAAATTTTTAACAATCTTGACACTCAGGTTTTCTAAACAGTATTACAAATTTTTACTTGGGATATTGATATCACCACACTTCAGCATATTCAATATTTATGAACATTTGAAATTCATGAAATAAAATTCAAACTTAATCGTAGGATCAAAAAACAACTTATATTATCTAAAAATATTGAATACTTGCTAAAATCGCTTAAATATTTCAACTAGCTATTTATAATATGAATAACATTTAGAAAAAAAAATCAGTCATAGAGAAAAAATGATGTTTAATCTTAAAATATTATGGATAAAATTGCATTGTATTTTATTAAAAATAAAGATTTGGCCATGCAAGTTTTTAATTGCAAAACTGAAAGTCATTTGAAGAAACAAAATTTAACATATTCGCGATATGGGCTTTTATTCCTCCCAATAATATTAGAGACTCTGAAAATTTCCTCGGTCATTTTCATTATCAATCTACAGAATATGGCTGATAAAACAGAAAAACTACTTATCTTTTGGTATGACAGTATGTGCTTGGAAAAGGAGAATATTTATGATGGCAGACTATCAAAGAAACATCAGAATTCCAAGTCGTATAGCAATTCAAAGCACACACCAAGGATGGCCAAGTTTCGTAGTATGCACCTTTCTCATACAGAAAGATTTTTGAGGCAAACGACTAGATAGCACCTTGGCAAAACAGATTGAAAATAATCTCAACAAATTAAAAGTATCAACGCTGGAAAGCGGTCTTCATGCATGATAAGGATCAAACATCAAGACGTCATCCACAAACCAATGGTCCGCCATACGTTTCTTCAGACATCAGGATTGTCAACAAATCTGTCTCCTCAATTACAGTCAGAGGATCCCTTTATAATAGGAACCAACTTCATCAATCCGCGTGCTTCATCCATCCAACTTCATCCATGAGGAGTGCCTTGCTACACGTCCCCATCTGGGTGTCTGTAATATCGGATTTTTCGGCTACAAATTTGTCACTTATTTTGTTTGGTTTTGACAACAATAGCCAGGAAAAAACTTTAATCTTCCCTCCCCCCTTAAGAATTGAGCATAAGCTTTAAAAAAATTTACTTCCGCCAACCACGTAAAAATCACCTGATATATTGGTTGACATATATTGAAAAACTGGTATCATTTTTCAAAATATCTTATTCCATCTGACGTCAAGTTATAGCGATGTCATAAAAAAACTCAAAATAATGAGCGCATTCACAAAGTGATCCAAAAAATAGGGTCTTCTAGAATAGCAGATTTGACCGTTGAGACTTTATTTTATTACTATGTATTACTATGTATTTTATTAGGATCGAGGACAAACAAATCTTTTACTTAATTGTAGATCACAACTAAGTATTTAAAAAAAAAGATTCGAAAACAAAATTAATAAACATACTTCATAAGTGACAGATTTTTGACAAAGAATTCCAAACTCGATCCTGAACAACAGAGGTTCAAATAATTAGGGTCCTTAGAAGGTGATCTAGAAAAATAAAATCTTTCATGAAAGCAGATTTGACTGTCGATTCTTTAGAGCCATTTTTAGATTATGTGAGTTTAAAGACTAAAAATAAAAAAGAATATAAACAAGAAAATAAATGTGTTTTAATAGGATAAAAGTCACGCAAGTTTTCTTATTTATAGGTCACGGCATTATTAACTCAAAAAAAAGATTCGAAAACAAAATTAATAAACATGATAAAAAATAACAGATTTTTGATTTAAAAAAATGTATTTGATAGTAAATTAGAAAAGAAGCATAAGGTAAGGATTAAATAATAGAAAAAATATTTAAAATAACTTTTACTTGGTAAAAGTTATTCTTACCAAGAAAAAAATTTCAATTGTAACGTCAACACAACAAATGTCTATAATATTGATTAGAAGAATTACTATAGTAACAGCGTGAATATAAATATCAACTAGAGTTCTATTTAAACGATTCTTAAATTGTGGCATTCGAAGTTTTAAAGACCCTCGTTCACTTTGATATTCCCTGGTTTTATATTTTATTGTCATGGAATCTAAAGAATAATTACAAATCATTTGAACAGCGATACGATTTTTCAAAGAAGTTTCTTAATTCTCCTCGTACAGCATTTCTTCTCAATTCTAGTATTTTATGGATTGGATTGGATCTCCATTTATGGATTGAATCCTTAGAACTCTTTTAAAAATTCTCAGAAATTCAGCGAATTTCCAGATAACTCAATAGTGTGAAAGAACTCTTTTACTCACCTATTTCTCAAAAGTAAATATGTAAACATTTTAGGTAATGCAGAATCCTTAAGGAGATAATAAATACCAAGTATTGGACTTCATATCCTTTAAATTTAAAACTGAATGCTACGTCATCCTTCTAGACAAGAGTTTAATGAGAATGATGTCACAATCACATCACAATTATAAATACTTAATTTACATTCTAATTCATCTGTTGAATATTGTAAAGTCACCATTCTTCAACATTGTCGCATGTAATTCACCACAAGCCTATGCAATGGATGGACTGGGAATTGATTTTTGATGCATATGTTTGGAACATAATTAAGCTCAATTAATTGATGTAAAGTTATTTACTTTATTAAAGAAAAAGTCATACTTTTAATGACATTACATCTGAATTTTTTAAGCAGGTATTTGTTATTCACTGCCTAAAAATGAGGATATGACCTTCAAAAATTTACTCGAGTATTCATTAATAAATATATTATTCCCTTTCCTTCTCACGTAGAATTTGAGGATCTTCTGTAAGATCAAAGAGTCTATCCATGGATGAGACAATTTCAAAATGTCATCAAATGAAGTTTTGTATTCAATAGTTTAGCGAAGAAAACCAAATTTGGATTTTGTCTGTCTTTTTAGCACTCATTAAAATTAAAATATGATATAAAAACAAATTTAACAACAGGATAATTTACTAAATTTATCCAAGATGATACGTTTTTACATACATGCGAATACATAAACACGATTGATTGATCCTTTCGACGATTGATCCCTTCGCAGAATAAGCTCCAAATTTGATATTGATCTAATCTTTAGAGCTTAAAATTGTTAATTAAATTTTATTTGCCTATTATTTTTACATGTTGAATTTACTGTGTTCTCAAGTACTCGGATATACAGACTGACCAATAAATTTCATGGGAATGGATGTCGTTCAATATTGGATAGTAATCAACAAATTTAGAGTAAAAGCTGAACTTGAATTTTTATTCTTCAAACTCAAAAAGATTTTGATTTTGCTTATAGACATACAGGCAGACTTAATTCTGAATTTTTTCGGGGGGATGGGGGGAATCTAGAGAGCTCTGAAATACGGAGATTTGTAAAAATTTCGACTTTAATTTTTTTAAATAATTATTAAATTAGTTTTTGTAAGTTTTGCATATGAAAAAGAAAGAATATCATTATGAAATAAACCTGTATGATTATTTATATACCTTTTTTTAATGCAGTGCTCTGGAGGATATTAATAAAAATAATTTTAACCCCTTGGAAAGGAAGGCTTTCAAGGTGAAGCCTTTGGGAAAGTGAATTCAGAAATTTGTTAGCAAGAAAACTATTCTGAGTATTTTTTTTTATATATTTTTAGATTTGTGTTGTATGGATGTTTTTTAAATATTAGATCGTGATTTCAACAAATTTAATAAAGAGGGTTTAAAAAATATAATTTATGTGCACCAAATCTCATATACTATTTTTAATTTTGTGCCCTCTTTATTCTGTAATTCGTTCTTTACAGAGCCCTTGCCCACATAATAATACAATTAACATGCATATTGGTTAAATACGTTCACTTTGGCAAGAATCTTGGAATCAAGAAATTCAAAACAAACTATATTCTATCAAGCCGACAGTTGGAATATGGCCTGCCGATTCGGTTCGATGGTCCGACGTAAAATTAACTAGACTTTGAATTGGTCACACCCGCCTAAATCACAAACATCTTTTGTTTAGTGAGAGTGTTCCGATGTGTTCGGATTGTCAAGTTAACCTTACAGTTTCACATATTTTAAATGATTGTCCCAAATTTAATTTTATCGAATGCATTTCTTTAATTCATTATCATTGAATTTACATGAACTTGTTGCAGAACAACCTCACCATAATGTTCTCATATTTTTAAGAGCTATTAAATTTATTGATTTTATATAAATTTCATTATTTAAGGAAAACATTTGTTTTAAATATAGATTTTATCTTATTTAAACTTCGTATATTTCTTAAAAGTACTTCTTTGAACAAAACTTTTTTTCAATTTTTATCATGGAGGAGACAATTTTAATGATGTAGTGATATTCAAACCATAAGTCTTGGCGCAACATGGCCGATTCCGGCTCTTGTGCCATAAAACTACAGATCAACCAACCGTTCTTATATATATATATTGGGAATCTGTACCTTTTTTTGATATTCACAGAAAATTTCAAATTTGTTCTATGTATTCACAGGTGCCTTAACTGATATGGAACCAAAATTAATTTAAATTAATTGATTGATTGATAATTTAACATTGAAGTAATTAAAATAGTGTATCAAGAACATCACCATCAAGAAAAGAAAAGGGTGCCGTTTTTAAAATATTATTAGAAGCCTAACGAAAGTGAAAAGTCGATTGTAAAATTCCAGATTTTCAGTCAAGAAAAAAAAAGCATATTAAATAAAATGACTAAAAATAACTGCTTTCTTCTTCTTATTTTTTTTGTAAGTAAGACATAAAACTATTATTCCATTTTTATTATAATTTTTGAGAGGGAAAAATTATAGCTATAAACCTATTAATATTAGTTAGCCATTTTATGCCTAATCACCTATTTTTTATCAAGAAGTAATCAATACTACTGGCTTAAACATATTCATCATTCAAATAATTCTAGTAATTTAATATCAAATTTTATTCATAGAGAGGCAGTTCTGAGTCTTATCAATTTATAGAATCACCACAACTATTACGTTACAAAATACCGTAATGCTTCAGCTCAACAAGCCAAAGTCCAGTGGACAAAGCCGATTCGTTTTGCTCGAAAACAAACAAATGAACCGTGAAAAAATGGTATGATTTCCCTTCGAATCACCATCATTATTTTTCCGATTCTCTTAATCTGCTTTGCCCAAGAATCTACCTAAGGCAAGATTGAAAAAGAGAAAGCAATTGTATTATTCAGAATTAAAACAGAAAAAAAATCCATAAATGGTAATAAGAGAAAGGAAAGCTGGCTAACAAGTAGCTAGAATGACAAAAGAAATATTTATTCGCTAATTTACCAGTCGGATAATGGCAACAGTTATTTTTCGTCTGTCAGAAGGAAAGCGACACAAGTTCGATCAAAGAAGGAAATGTGACATTTTCTTTTTCTTTCTTTGGTGACATTTAATCAATTCATATCACGAAACTGGGAAAATGAGAGTACAATTGTATTTGTGGTAAAACAGTTGAGCTTTTTTTTAAGTTAAAAGACCAAAATAGACTTCAAAATTACTCCAATTTCACTCATTTTTTCCGTAGATAATCCACAGTTCTAAGAAAAAACGAAAACTGAATTAAAAGCGGGCCATTTTCATGAAGAATTTTTTAAGTGGAACGTAAAAATTATTTGAGGTTACTACAGGTTATTTTTTACGACGGTTTCTTTTTTTATTATAGTTTTATTTTTCTATTTTCTTCACAAAAGTGGTATTTTAGGAAATATATCCTTTAAACTATTCTTAAACTTTGAATCGGATACCAAGGTAAATTTAAATTTGAAGAAAAAAAATTTTCTGAAAATTCCAATTTCCTCTATTTACTACTATTGGATAAACGTATTATTCTAATTTTTTGAAGCAGAAGTTTTATAATATTTTATAATAATAGAATGTTACTGAATACGGTCTGTTTTTATAATTAATTATCTTCTAACACTTGCAGGTTACAACAGCAATTTATTATGATCATTAGGTATTGGCTGCATTTGGCGGCCAGCTGGCTCATAATTATTAACCATTCACCTATTTATATTTTGATTTTGATTCAAATGAGAATCCATTGAATATTTGATTTTTCTTTGTATTCGAAGTAATTATAATATTGAATTATAATCGTTATGAATGGTTTATTTTTTGCTTACAAAATTCTATCAAAATTCGATAAATCTATGCATGTATGGAACTTGGTCAAAACAGTTAAGAGTTTTTAAGAATTTCGCTTAAAGAGTTTGTGTAACTCGATCTTAATGGATTTCGCTGCGCATTATTTTTAAATTTCAAAATAAAAAGTGATCACCTTTGCTTGGTTTCGGAATCGAACCTCAACTGTAAATATTAAAAAAAAATTCAAAAATTTATTTAAATTTTATTAAGAAATTCAAAATATTATTAAAACTTACACTATTTTAGAATTTTAAATCCATTTTCTCATTGTGCTACGCACTTTCTTTATTTTCTGCTTATATGCATCTAATTTTATCCCAAGAAAAAAAAAATAAATGTTTGTAATGGATGCACTTAATGAAACTTTCACAGCTGCTTACAAATTGAATATTAATTACAAACACATACAAAAATATTATTAAATGCATGCTTTGTGCTAAAAAAAATTATATTATTTTAGAGCCTTAAACCGTTTTGCTCATTGAGGTATGTATTTCCTTTATTTTCGGTTTATATATTCATTTAACAATCATAGCATAGAAAGAACTTCAAATGTTTGAAAATACTGAATAGCATATTTTACACTAAAAATCAAATAATTTTTTCGGATTTTAAGATGTTATAAAAACTACCGTCGATTTGTAATATTTCAGTATTTAATAGAGGAAAACTTCAAAATTTTGTTAAAATTTTAAATCATGAAATTTTTTAAAAAATTTCTCCAAGATGCACAAGAGACGCAAAGTTGCTAGATATATGTGCCAAATTTGGCAATGGTAAAGCAAATGATTTGTCCTGTAGAGAGCGTGAACGCATACATACTTCCATAAACATATATCTTTATTATTAGTGGAGTTTAAAAAATGAAAGCATAAAAGTTCGTCGACTCTTTCGGATAATTCTAGTTTTCTTTTATTAGTTTAAAATTTTAATTCCTCACTTAATTATAGGATGGAAACAGCAAGGAAAACAAAATGATCGTCTTAACGAAGTTGACTGGAAGTATACGATATGCTTCACGGTGTTGTTATTGTATCTACTTTTTTTTTACTCCTCCTATATAATTATATGATTTTCTTCAAAGTGAAGTAACTGTATCTAATTCTTTTCCCTGTGTCTTCCTTTTATTATTGGTGTTGTTATCCAAATTGATTTAATTATATAATCTCATACCATGTTGAAACAGAAGCAAATGTATTGATTTGAAGCTGGGACAATTTTCTAAATACATATAAAGAAGACACCAAAAATAAAAATAGACAAATAATTTTTTTTTCTAGATGCGAAGGATACACACAAAAAATTAAATAATTGAAATATAAATAAAATTATATAACTCAAAAACTGTTTATTATCCGCTTCAACCGCAAATACAAAACACACAAGAAAAAAAAAATTAAAATCTTTTACGTCGTACAATTTTCGAATTATCGCATATAAATTTTAATGTTTCAGAATCGACAAATCTCAGAAGAAGAGTTAATTAATCAATATGATATCTCGAATAGGTTGGTTGGTTTGTGTTTTGTGGGGACAAGAGCCATCTTTAGCAAACGGCGCCATCCAGATCTCGAATAAACGCCATTCTTGTCTTTGCCATTCTTCAAAATTACTCCAATTACTCCAATGAACTGTTTACTTACTATTTAGCACATCTATGTAAACTTAATATTTCAATAGGAAAAAAAGCATGCATTCTCCTCGTTATCTGCTTGATGTTCAAAATTACGAGGTTCTTTGCGAAACAACATTAGTGTTGCTTTAAAACGGGAAGTACACTAATAGGAAAAAATTGTCATAAATTGTAGAGAAAATTCGATATTTTAGATTTTTCACATCCTTTTAATATTTTACATTCTGCAGTTTTATTTAAAACCCTGAATAATGAGTTCTCATGGACAGGTTATTTTAACTTCATGAGCAAAAATGAAATAACACCAGCGATGGTTTGATTTACGAGATTTGTAAAGGAGGAAGGGGTGGGGAGAACAAACAAATTCAGTTGTTTTCCAGTCAAAATGATTATGATGGTTGCTCAACAATTGTTTCCCTATTTTTTTCATCTCAGTATATTTCTCGTATACTTTCCCATATTATCGGTCTATCGGATCTCACCGTTCATTTCTCTTTTATTTCTGAAAGAGACGGATCAAGGTTTATTTCAAGGTGTTTATATAAAACACGAACGAAATGAATGAATACCTCATTTATCACGATTAAATGTTGCATTTGAGATTAATATCAGCCTTTCTAGAGGGTAAAATATAAACTAATCTCGATGTGATTTGAAAAAAGATAAATAAACAAAAAATTCATTTTTATCTGGTTTACTAGAAAACAGAAAATTAAAATTTGGAAAATGATACATCAACTCAAGACAGAAAAATAAAATTGCTTTATATATTTTGAAAATATTTATTCTGATTGTTATACAATTCATAGACCTCATACAAACAGATGTGAAACAAAGTGCCGCAAAGAATTTTATTTATTTGTGTGTGGGGAATAAAAACACTAAGTTGAATCGTCTAGTGAAATCGCATAAACTCTGAAATTACAATCGCTGGTATAGTGAAAAAGATTGGAGAGCTCAGAGATACCAGCTCAGATATAGCCCTCGTCATTTGATTGCGGTAGCCCTAATAGTGCTTTAAAATGGAAAATGTATGACAATCAGATGACAGAAATATTTTCAGGACATATAAAGCAATTTTATTTTTCTGTCTTGAGTTGATATATCATTTCCAAAATTTTAATTTTCTGTTGTTGATGTAATACAAACAAACCAAATCAAACGAAATTGAAACTGTAGCAAGTATCAAACTGTTTACTTACTATTTTATAACATCCATGGACATCACTTTAATTGAGGTTTTGGTGATCTTATGAAATTAAAAATAAATCCCTCCGTTCAAATAATAATCTGTACTTTGGTTGTAAAAAATTATCACATAAAAATATAAACTTCCAATCATTAAATTCAGTCTGAAGCGAAATCAGTTAAAGAATTGTAAAAAGAACAAAAAGTATACATCATTTTTACCTTTCTCGTATATATAGTATAGAAAAAGTACTGTAATCAAGAAAATATTATAATTTTCAAAGATTCGGATTTTGACATATTTTCACATTTTAAACCTCCCTGAATTGGAAAAAAAAACATTTGTGCAAAATGCTTGTCCGTTTGTATATGACAACTCAAAATGTCTGTGTTAATGCTTGTATAACTCAAAAACATTTTGAGAAAGACAAATGTAATTTTGTATCCGGTCTTCACAACAAATTCGTAGATTTCTATCGAATTTTGAAGAAAAAAAATTAATTTAGAAGAAGTGTATCTGCCAGGCTGTTTTTAATGTAATCTTTCTCAATAATTTATTACAAAACAGAGAAAGCTAGATGGATAAGTTTAGGTATACAAATTTAACCTCTATTGTATGGAAATTTCTCAAATTTTGAGATAAATTTAAGAGATATCTTGATTGTCGGTTTATACTTTTAGATGCACATAAACGTAAAAAAATGCAGCGACATAATTATATCAAATTGATATGAGATTTTGTGACAAAAATTGTAATTATGTATCAAATTTTCATTTCAATCGGATGGAAAAATCGCATTTAACATAAAAGATCGCATTATATAATCTACCTCAATAATTACAAAACGAAGAGATGTAGACAGACAAATCTACATCTAGATACACAGGTTTAAAATGTATTGTATAGACATTTCTCAAATTTAGAGTTAAATCTAAGGGATTGCTTGATTGTCGGTTTATACTTTCAAAAGCATATAAGCGTGCAAAAAAAAAAAAAAAAAAAAAAAAAAAGGAAAAAAAAAGCAATGAATTATTTTAAATTTGGTATAGGATTTTGTGACCAAAATTATATTTAAGCATCAAATTTTTGTTTCAATTGGATCGGAAAATCGCATATAAAGTAAAAAGTTGATTTTCGAATATTATTAATCACAAGGCAGGGATTAATCACCAAAACATTCGCTAAAAAACTATAGGATTGCAAGACAGATTCAGTAAAAAGATAAATGCCATAATCTAATAAATGCCACTCTAATGCCATACAAGGTGTTCTCTGCCATATCTAAGATTCATAATACTTTATGCTTAAGGGATCACACTTTTATTTTAAGGAATACGAGAAAGTTTTGGGGAGATGACTCTCATATTTTTTTAACGATTGCGCAACTTATGACCAATTTGACATTCGGTGAACAATCAAGAGAAATCATTGTTCTAAAATTATCTTTTTAGTTCTGGATTATAGCACAACCCACAATATCCAACCACGACCCCATTCCGGAAAAAACGATTCGTAGAAAGCGGGAAAAATCGGCGCCTCTGTCAAGATGAACGCCATCTGTTGGCATTGCTCACCTTGCTCCCTTTCTACCAAACAATGAAAGGGGAGGGGGGAGACAGAAGGTCTATAGGGTGGCAAAATCGATTTCGAAATTCGAATCGACGCAGAATGAAAGACGATCGTATCGAACAATGAAACTCAAAAAAAGAACACATGTGATATAAGGATTTCGTGACCTTCTTCCTCATCGACAAACGGACGCTTTCGTTTCTGGGATATTAATATCGCGGTTTATCAGCAGGTATCAAGTCGCAATTCACACCACAAACAAAACGAGACAGCGAGAATACAATCTTCATAATACAAGTTGTCAAAAAAGTATCTTATAACACATTTACAAATTTGTTAAAAGAGAAGAAAAGTATACACTTACTTTTTTTCTCTGATTCATTAACAAAGTATAAACACGTGGGTTTTTTTTTCGCTTTTTTTCCCCCGTTTTTAACTTTCACGTATACTTTAACTTCATGTAGTGTAGAGAAAATGTAGTAATTGTCAGACAATTTGAATTCGAGATTTTGGTGAATATTCATGCTTTAGACCGCTATGAATTCAAAAAATGTTAGTCTCCTTGTCTGTGACAAAAATTACTTAAATACGCTAGACTTAAATACTAAATACTACTTATAACTTAAATACTAGAAGGATAGAATTTGGTATATGGTCTTTACACCAAATTTGAAGATTTCTATCAAATTTTGGACGAAGTCTATACAGAAGAATTTCTGTGTGTCCAGCTGTTCGAATATAATTACCATGATAATTACAAAGTATAGAGAGCTAGATGAATAAGATTTGGTACATATATTTAACATCTATAGTGTGGATATTTTTCAAATTTTGTGTCAAATCCAATGAGGAGATTAGCCGTCAGTTGATCTGTAATTTCAAAAGCATATAAACATGATAGCTCGAAAATGTACAGAGTAAAATATATCAATTTGGTAAATTTGGTATCCGTCTATCTGTTTGTGACAAAGATAACTAAAGAATGCTTTGATCCAGTAGAGTGACATTTTGTATACAGTCTTTATATTAATCTTGTAGATGTCCACCAAATTTTCAGAGAAATTCCCTCAGAGGAATTTGGTTTGGTGGTTCGAATATAATTTAACATGATAGTTGCTAAGCGAAAACAACTTGACAAAAAAACTTCGATTCATATAATTAACATCTATATAGACACAATATGAATGTTGAGCCAAATTCAATAAGGCGTTGACAATTTATTGGTCTTTATTTTCAGAAATATATAAACGGATAACTCAAAACATGCAATGACTTAAATGCATCACATTTGTCGTGGGATTTTGTGACTAAAATTGTAGATATGTGCCAAATTTTTAATTTGATAGTTTGGCAAAAATGCTCTTAAAACACAGATTAGATTTTCGAATACTATTAACCACATGTCAGGGAATAATTTCCAAATAATTCACCAAGAGTGACATGAGGGTTTCAGTAATAATGCTGCATTCGCATCAAATGTTAATATTGCTACATTTAGTTAGGTGTTTTTTAGGTATATTTAAAGATTATTATTATAGAGTATACGAGAAAGATTGGAAAGTTGCTTATTATTTATTTATTGCGATGTGGATAATTTGTCACACAATAAGGATTCATTACTCCATTAGTGATCGTGTGTAATGATGTTGGTGATTCGCAATAATAAGCCTTTATCCATCAAACGTAATTGTCATGTTTCACTTCTTTTAATATACTTGGAGTTATAATAAACATACTTTATTATAACATTATGTTCAGTATTAAACTTTTCTATATGAGAAGTAAACAAATACAGATGTTTAATTATATATATACACTCTCAAAATACCAATGGGAGTATCTTCCGCAAAACTTTCTCTATTATCTAATTAAGTGATTATACCCTCTTTTTCGCACAAAAAATTGTGGGTTTTGGTCTAGACCGTGCCCAATCAATGCAACGAGTGTTTAAATTTTATTTGCCGAATCTCATTCATGGGAACTGTGTTTCATAAGGTATTAAAAGATAACGGCACATATTTGGCATATATATAACAATAGTTGGAAAATTGCAATCAATCTTTTGACGTTTTTACTGAATACAGAGTGTAATCATTCACTTCATTTTAGTGATTGACCATTAACATGAAGATAATACACAAGAATCAAATCTGTATGTTGGATTATATTGCATTAAAGTTTATATAAATAGAAGTGGATGCCTTTTTTCTTAACTTTTGGAACCAAAATTTAGGATAGAACTGTCATCGTTGTCACATGATCAGAAACCAAATTTCATTTATTTTAGCCATTGGTTATTTTTTGTTGAGTTATTGTATTCATACGTATTTTACATGTTACGTATCTAGATAATAAGGTCGTAGACTAATTATCTATATAAGTATTACTACCCTCTCTTTCTCGCCAAAATCTTTCGGAAATTAGCTCATTTCTCATTCAATGAAACCTCTATGTGAACTTTCACTTTTTAGTTCTAAAAAGGCTAACAGTTTTTTTACCAGTGGGTGTTTGAAAACGATTTCCTGCTTTAGCCCGTTCCCTCCTCTTTCTCTCCGCAATATTCCCATGGGGGCGGTCTTCGATTAACGGTGGTCGTGACAACCGCCACAGTTAACTCCCGAACACATTTGTAAAACGCGTGCCCATCAGTTCCGCTACACACTTCACTGGCTCCATCCAAAACAAAAGGAGCCAAAAATATATGAAGCGGGCTTCTTCATTGTGAGCCCCTTTTGTACCGTGCCCTCGCGGAAGGATGCGGTTACGGTGAGAAGAACCCTCTTTTTTTATAGTGGCCACTTATGAGATGAGTGGAAGAGGGGGAAGGGAGGATCATGATTCGATTTCAGTACACACCTGGGTTTTGTGTCTGCAATTGCTACTTCAATTTGGCGAAATCTGAGTAGAGGGGTTTGGTATGAAGAGCTGAGTCGATTTAGAACTATAATCGTATTTTATGAAGAATGCGGGATATCAGAGCAGCTTTGAAAGAGGCCCATATATCATCAGTCAAAATTATATGCATAAGCATACTACATATGACTTAAATAAATGCGGTACACTTCCGAACATTCGGTTCGCGATTATTTAGTTTCTGTACTATTCGGCCTAGTTTCCTTTTATCGTAATTAAATGAGGAAAGCGCCGGCGTCCTGGTCTAGGGATAGCGTGTATTTTCCAGTTTCGAGTTCTGATTCGGACTAGTTGTTCTTTACTCTGAGTTCTATTTGTGAGATTTGTGAAAGAGTACCCTGTAAAAAGAGGTGGTGCAAGCTTGTGAGCATCATCTTCATATGAGCTAGAAGCCAAACTACTGTCCTCGGATTCTCAGGAGCCTTTGCCCTCAGAAACTACTGTACAAACTCGTCTTAAATCACTGGCTTAGTCAGTGGATTGTTTATGGCAAATGTCATAAGTAACAACAACAAATGAGGAAGGCAAGGCATTTGCATTGGTAACATTGTCAAGGCACAGAAATGGACATCTGCTACGATCTTTCTATGTGTCGTATGCAAAATACAAGTTATTACAGGAATACAGCAGCTTTCTGTTCGTTGTTCATTGTTTCATCAGTGTGTAACAGACCTCAATTTTTATTTTTGTTCCTGATTATAATTTCACAGTACCTACAGTTTTCGTAAGTAATGTCACTGACCCTCAGGCTCATTCGAATTCGGATAAAAAACTGAATGACCAGATCATTGCTGTAGTAACATTGGCGGGAACTGCTGCTGAGTCTCAAGGGCCATCAACGGTTAGCGGCAACGTTCACATTCTACGTGATTTGCCATAGTTTAGTTTAGTTTAGTTGCATTAACCTCCTATTTTTAAAGCAATACTAGGGCTATTTTGGTACAAACCTCGAAGTTTTAGACAACGATCATATGACGCGGACAACATCTGATCTAGAATCCTCACCAAAATTTCACACCACACCAATGGGAAGACGTTTGGTCCCGACGGATTTAACGTGCTCAAACCCATTTACACGACGGTTGCTCACAGGAATCGGGTCTTGAACCTTAAACTCTTATCCGAGAGCTTAGCATCAGGCCAACGCAATCATTGGTTTGGGATAAATGGAGGGCTTAAGACTCATTAAGAAGTTTGAAATTACGTATTATAACAGTGAGTTTTTGTATTTGTCTTTCGGCATTAATGGACAAAGAAATAGTGTGAAAAATCATAGACTTCCAACCTTTTTTCAAAATATATCCATTCACCAAGTTACCACAGAACAGGAACTTACATCACATTATGCCGGACACTCTGGATTGGAATGCAATTATATATAAATAAAATCATATTAGTTATGACCAGATCATCCTTAGAGCCCATCAAAGACGGTTACAGTAACGTAGTAAATGTCAAGCACTTGGGATAGCAGCCCTATCAAGCCAACACTACTATGACCAGATAACGTAGGAATAAACTATTGCAAACATTTTTAATGTTGGATTTTTCGAAACATTTCAACATATTAAAAAGTGCTTAGTAAAAATCAAACATTCTCTCTGTCTTATACCTTTATTTGGTAAACTCACCTGAGTAGCCCAAACTTTTGGAGTACATTCGCATCTCAAAACAGATAATAAGTATAACAGTGGAATCGGTCCCTCCCTTTAATTAATGGAATGTTGACACTTTTCAATGAAATTATGTGAGTGATGACAAGGAAAAATAAATGAAGAAATTTTTAGAAACTAGGGCAAAATTTTTTATGCTTAGCGAAATGAAGCTGGGGCCCCCCCCTTCAACTAGGGTCTTCCGGTAATTTGGAACTTCATTTCAGGGGTTAGGGGCGTTCCTGACCTGGGCGCAGAATTCATCCACCCATTAAAGCGGTCAAGGCAGTCGGGCCGGTATCATTTGTCATCTGGAACATTTTCAATAACGGGAGAGATATTTATGGATTTTGGTGGTTTGTAAGTCCCTTTAGGAATCGAATTCAACTGAAAAATGTTCACTTTTACAAAGAATTGTTGCCCAGGATAGAAAAATGGGATTATCTGAGAATTGGAAAGGTTCCAAAAGTTCAAAACAAAATATTTTTTTTAATTTAGAAGGAAAAGTGTATATTGTATGAAAGATGAAAGTTTTCTTTGTGCATTCATCAATACATTGTGGAATACATTCTGAACTTTTAAAAAAAGTTCAGGATGTGGGTGGGGCAATATTTTTTATGGAGAATTTCTTCACATCTTTAAAAATCCATTATTTTTCTATTTTTAAATTTAGTTTGCTTTTTCAGGTTAAGCAAGATATTCGAAAAAAATGGATATTATAGTTCACTTTACTAATTAATTTTGATATCTTCTGCGCGAAGCTAATGTACCGAAAGCATCTAGCAATTGAAGTTGGAAAATACGGATGAATCTCTTCATTTTAAATGTCCTTCAGTTTTTTTTTTAAGAAAGCATATTATTTCTATTTTCTTTCTTTCGTTCAGCCGACCACCCCGCCTCAAACTTAACATAGCAGCATCGACAGAATTCGTTGTGGTTGACTGTTGTTCATATTATTTCTATCTGACAACAAACCTGATAATTAAAAAAAAGTAAGATGGATGATATTTTGTAAGAAATCTTTACCCTAAAATTGTTGGTTTATAAAAAAGAAAGTCTAGACTAGAGAAAGGTTTTCTCTTTTTTTTTCTGATTATATTTGCATAGAATAATTCTTTTTGCTGTCTTCGAGATGCCCAAAAACCCTCACCGAGATCTCAAATCCTTCTTCCCCAAATTCCTTACGCATGCGCGTACTTTGTAGGTCTTTGAGAAATAGATAAAATCGTTTTATAAAATTTACAGATGTATTTTAATCACGGCGACCCCAGTAGATGGCAGGACGCAATTGAAAGTTCGCCAAATAATTTAGAATTGCGCTAAAAAAATCCCGCCAAGGTTTGTCTTAAAAAACGTAGGTAAGATTTGCGCCAATCTGCCTACAGCCTGAATGCTAAAACTTTTTTGGCGCAGGTCTAAATTATTTGGCGACTTTTCACTTGTGCCCAGATGATAAAAAAAGTACTCATTTGTAGTCTGATTTTCCACTATTGAAAATAGATATTTTTTTCAGACTTTCTATACCAAATCCAATAAAACATACCATTCTATTAGTAAAAACTTTCCCATACTCTATTTCATAGATTCACAGAATGATTAATGGTTATTATTAATAAGAATAGCACGATTCTCCTACCACTTCAGGTGAATGAGATGTTCGCGTCCTCTGTCTTCCATGGCGGTGTCACTCGATGCACGTGAGTGGTCACTGTCGGGACGTCCATTCCGGAAGATCATTGAGGGCCCCTCCCTTTTCCTCATTAAAGAGGGCTTCGTCCATTAATCAGGCGTGCTGCTAAAGAACGTGCAGAAATGCGCGTATTGTCCATGTCTTCCATCCCTTCATATGACGCGCATACCGATGAGGAAGAAACAAACGGGTGGGAATTTATCCTCAGATCATTTTTTTGATTGCTGAGGACGAAGAAGATAGTCCCGAGAATCATTTATCACAGAGTTTGGAACTTCAAACTGCTACAAACAGAAACAGTGACTCGATGTAACTAAAAAAGATGCGAAGTTCACAAGACGGGATTTTTTTTTCTTTGAAATTAATGCTATTATTCAAGATGGAATACAAATAAATTATTTCAGCATAAACTTTTGAACTTATAAGACCTCTAGAATATTAGGTTGGAGCAAAAAGTAATTGCTGTTTTTACCAACAAATAGCTTAACTTAGTTTTTGATTAAATCCTGTCACTAGTCATAAGATTTTTTTATTCAATGTGATATCTGTTGTATGATGCTTAACTTTTGATTTAAGTTTAACAAGTGGTAGTTTTAGACATTTTACGATTCTAGACAGTTCACATTATGAGATTCTTTTTTTAATAAGCCTGTCAATTAAATTTTATCTTAATTTTTGACTTATTAAATTTGCTATTGACTTAGTTTAGCTTATATTATTTTTTTATTTTATTTTAGTAGCTTCATGAAAATGTCCTTTCTTTGCAAGATCCCGAGATCAGTACTTTCCGAAGCGTTTGCTTCGCCAAGGGGGTATAGATCGACTTTTGGATGGCACTGCCGTTTCTTAATTCCGAGAATAATTTGAATTAATTTTATTGATACATGGAAAAGTTTATTCCTTTCATATTTCCTCACTTTTTGTCGGTGAAATAAACTTCTCTAGACGCACGCGCAGAAGTCCAGTAGTTTTCTTAAATAGAGAAAGAACGATATGTTTATTCATTATTATTTAAGATTGCGAGACATCCTCGCTTGCGCACAATTATATTTAATTAGTTACTTGAAGGTCATAGTTACAGCAATAACCAAGTGAACACAAAGAAACAGGTGAAAACTTCATCAATTACACTTGGCATAATGTCAATATTATCCTAATATTTAAAAATTTATTGAATTTGTATTTTTTTAACAAGAGTGGTCGAGCCAAAAATTCCTCGCATACTCTGTAATAAACTAGTCCTGGCAGAGAACGCCTTAAATGGTACTGGAATTCAATGGCTACGAAATATTAACTTTTGGCGGAAATTTATCTATTTTACTGAATCTTTGACGAGTTATCTGGTGATTAATTCCTGGCATACGTTAATAGTACTGAACAATCAAATTTATACATAAGAAGCTTTTTTCCCACTGATTGGAATTAAAAACGTGACACAAAACTGCTCTTGTAGTCACAAAATATCATACCAAATTTGATATATTTAAATCATTTTGGTTTTGAATAATCGCGCTAGCATGTTTTTTGAAAATATAGACCGACAAACAATCAACATATAGTTGGATTTGGCTCAAAACGTAACAGGTGTCTACATTATATATAAATTTGTATACCGAATCTTATCTATCCAGCTCTCCTTGTTTTGTAATTATTATGTTAATTTATGTTTGAATAGCCAGATAGACAAACTTTCTCTAAGCGGAATTTGCTCAAACTTTGACAGAAATTTACAAATTTGGTATAAAGACAATATACCAGATTTACTCTGACTAACTCAAATCGTTTCTGATTTATGTTTGTCATAGACAGATATAAGGATAGATATTTTCCAAAAAGATGCCTTACGAATTTAGAAAGGTTTTAAACTTGGACATTCGGTAGAATCTTGAGTTCGAATTTTTTAACTTTTACTTTATATACTTTATATATAAAGCATACTTTTCCTATACTTTGTATACAAGAAAGTAAAAATTCATTTATTTGGTAGCACGAATAATAACATTGCTTTAATCGTCCTGTCTATGGACCTTTTAGTTCAGTCGACTTAGGTAATTGTCTAGTTTGCCGTCATTCAGCTTTGCATATTTTATAATGAGATTAACATAGGGTCAATTTTATTATAAAGAAAGAAAAATTTTGTGAAGTTTCTGCTTATATAAAGGCAAGAAAGCTGTTTATGACCACTAAGACCTACTTAGAATTTATTCTGCTGTTGATTAATAGACCTCACTTTTCAGATCTGGCTTACCAAATTCCTTTGGGTTGATTTTAAATTAAAAAAATGACTTCGAATGTTTCAGTCGACTAATCCAAACTGATGATGAACTGAATTCCAAAAAGGTTTAGATCATCACAGTAATCAATCAGTATTGGATCTTACTATCGTAAATCATTTAAACGTTGTACATAGTCAGTATGCTAGGTTAAAGGTAGTGGGAGTTGCCGCAAAATACCTCCTAATAAAGTTATCTCTTTTCCTCTAAACAAAAATTAAATATTTTGTGCAAGTGGGTAAGCACCAAGAATTTTCAGTTTTTTACTTTCAGAGTTTAGCTCGTGAGAACTCGTTTCGCAGGTTGAAGGAAAAAATTAACAAACAGAAAATTAGGATTTGGAACTTAGACAACATGGAACATCAACTGTAGTAAAAGAATCACGTGCTTCAAAGTTTCATGTACTTAATTGCGCCATATTATTGTGTTATCGCTTTAATAGGTACGAAAAAGTATCGAAAATGAATGCAGAACCCTTTGACGAATTTGGCATAATATTTAAGATGATCTATATTTCAGTTACTAAAAATTTTATTCCTTTTTTTATTACTCATTGTATTCAGTACAGCTTTTTCATTCAAAATTCGACAGGAATACAAGATTTTTGAATAAAGACCACATACGAAATTCCAGTCGTCTAACTCAAAGCGTTTTTGATTTATCGTGATCACAGACATTCCAAAAGTAAGCTTTTCTGTCTTAGAGAAATAGGAAACATGTAGAATTCGGCAGAATTCCAATTTTTTGATGATTATAATGTTTTGCATTTTAATACTTCGTATACAAGAAAGCACAGGGTGTCCCACAAGTTATGCAGAGTCTAATATTTACACATTCGGATAGAACAGGTGGAGATAATTATTTTGTCAAATAATTTGTCCCTGAATGTAGAGCCATAGTCCTTAATTATGGAATCATTATTATGAAAATATTTTAGGTATGTGATAACGCTATTTCATACTTCTTGAAATATGTTATTAAGTACCTATATTTTCAAATTTTTGAATAAAATAAATTAAAAAGAAAAAACACACACATATAAAGTAAAATATATATAAAAAGTCATAAAAAATATGAGGATTAAATTTTTTATTTGGGCTAAAAAGAGATATGAAATAAAAATGTATTAATTTAGAAATTCATCAAATTATTTGCTCGAAAGTTTATAGATAATTTAAGAAAATATATTACCTAGTTCATGAACTAAGAAATAATCAGCACTTCTAACTATATAAAATATTGCAGATCGATTGATTTACAACAAGGAAATTTCCTATTTTTTACTCATTATGAAGTATTAAAATTACCACAGAATCTTTTTAAATGTATAGATTTCTTATTTTTGTAGTTGAGAAAAGACACTAAAAAAATACGTATTGGCATGAAATGTACAGTTATTGAAGCGTTACTACACCACATTCAGAAAATTGCAGAATCTATTGAAAAACCTTTATCCAAATGCGAGGGAAAATGAATTAAATTCTAATTTATGCAATTCTTCGTCAGATTTTACCAATATTTAGTATTTTAGCAAGTATGCACACAGGAAAACTATTTCTCAGTGAATGAACGTGAAAGGAAATTCAAACAAAAACTGTTTAGAAAGAAAAATATTTAATAAAAAATATTTGTTATTTTTATTTGATTTGATATATCTTTCAACATAGTAACTTATTTCATGCTGCATACGCATTCTTTGAAATCTAAAATACAATCAATCACTTCAAAATTTAATGGAATGGCTTCCCTCATCATATTGTCAAATGAGATAGGTTCACGTGTCCAATTCCTTTAAAAATGAGTTTTTAATGGTCGTTTAATGATAAAAGGATTATGAAAACAATACCAATGTTGCCTTTTTTGAAATAAAGTCCGTAAACAAGAAAAAATAATGAATTCATTGTATTAGATCCAAGTTTCGAATCCAATTTTTTTTCACATGATCAGAATCCAAACAGAAGTCAATAAGCTCAAGAATTCCTTCCTTAATAAAAAGTAAACAAATTTCAATTAAAAAAATTTTAAAGGAAAATTTTCTACGTGTAATTGAACATAAGTAGACAAAAATGTTTTAAGTAATTTTAAGCTCTCAACAGTTTCCTGTTCCTTCCAAAAAAGTTACAAAATTGTAAGAGAAGGAAAAAGTTGCATTCGAATTCTTTTCGTTTTCGTCCGGAAGCGGCCAAACGATAAATAAAAGAGCAGATGCTCGCGGAAAAGATGATTCGGATTAGGCAGATAGTGCTTACCGTTAGGAAGACAAATGACTGCGGAAAAAGCAAAACAACTAAACGTGATTTTTAATTCTTTTTTGGTCTTTTAGGATTTTGTCCAGAAGTAAAGATTATGTGAATATCATTTAATTGTCTTTGGACATGACTAGCATAATAAATTAGTTATTTTGTCATTTTTATTAAGAATTTCAGAAGTGACTTCCGATGATTTTCGGTTTATCGAAATTTGTTACGGTTTTGATAACGATAAATGTCACAGCTAAGATTTAAAAGATTTCCGTATCTTTAAGGCGAGTTTGAATTAATGGGCCAAATTTTAATGGATGATGGACCACAAAAGCATTTTCCATATGCAGTATTATCAATATTCACATAATGCTTGTAGACGTACAAAAAAACCCAGAAATATCAATAAAATGTTGAAAAGAATTTCAAAATCACACTCTTTCAATTGTACTAAAAAGAAGATTTTTTATATTTTAATTATTTACCTGAGTTATGACAGCGTTGAAACGATGAATTTTAATAAAAATATCAAATGTATTAATTCAGTATCTTAATTTTTAATTGTTTTTTATAATTAACAGATATATAATTACATCTTTTTTTTTTTTTTTTTTAATTTTTCGTATACGAAGTATAGCGTGTGTGTAGTAATAATCAAAATATTCGAACTCAAGATTTTGACAAATCTCCACATTTTAGACCTATGTGTATTCGAAAAATAAATTTTTGGAAAATTTCCATCTGTCTGTCAGTGATAAAGATAACCCCAAAACGCCTTGAGCTAGAAGGTAGAGATTTGGTATACAAATTGAAAATCGAATTTGTGACTTCTGTCAAATTTTGAAAAAATTACGTCCAGAGAAAGTCTGCCTACCCGGCTCTTTGAATATAAACTAAATTATTACAAAATGAAGAGCTAGACTTATAAAATTCAGTACACAAATTTAATATCTTTAGTATGGACACCTCCAGAATTTTGAGCGAATTACAATAAAGGATTGATTATCAGTAGGTCTGTGCCTTCAGAAACATGTAAACGCAATGATTTAAATGTATCAAATATGGTATGTGATTTTGTGCTTACAAGTTTAACTCTGTGATACATCTTTGTCTCAATCTATTGGGGAGAACAAGTCTGAAATTCAAATTCAATTTTTGGATGCTTTTGCCCTTATGCGAGGTTTCGAAAGTCTATTCCATTAAAGTTCCGTTTTTTATTTTAGTACTCGTTAAATTTGATGTCTTCAGATGGTATAGCGTAGGTTTGGAAAAAAAGGTACTGGCTTTAATATCATCCTCATAATTTGATCCTGGTTAGAAATGATGAAATCTGTTCCCAAACAGTCCCAATTTGTTTCCAAATGGGACTTTAATATAATTACTCTAAACTTTTTTCTGGGGATTTCAGAAGGAAAACATCAACTACGCGTTTATAACGCATCATTATTAACGCTATTATTAACATCATTATTAACTCATGCCTGATATTTAATCCTTTATTTAATTAAACCAACCTTTCTTTACAATTATCCGCTTTTGCGACCAACCTGTTCATCTAGTTAGACTTTTTAGACTTTAAATGATTAATATAGAATGTATTTATTTTTTAAAAAATAACTTTTTTATTTGATAAGAACAGAAAAACCTTAACTCAATTGAATCGATTCATAGCAACTAAAAAAAACTATATGTAATGAAATAAAAGTATAAGAGAAAAAACTCTTACGTAGTTAATACGATCGGTGGTATGCAAAAGCACGTAACATTTAAAAGCACTGTGTATCGAGTTGAGTTAAATAATATTATTAAAATTAAGAGTTAAAATTATACCTATTTAATAAAAGTAATTTCAGTTCCATATTTTTTTTATCATGTGGGAACATAATATTGTTTTGGTTTAAGGTTTTGAAGCCTAAAAATGCGTCGGCAACAGACTGACGATTGATCACTTTTCAGAAAATAATGCAGACGGTTGTCACATTTGGTGATTTATCCCCAACTAAAGTTACAACTTGATTTTCAAATTATTCATTTTCTGAATTCTTACGAATTATATTACTTAAGGTGGGTTTTCTTTCCGCGATATTGCAGAAAGACTTGGCAGGAATGTATCCACTGTGCATGAGTATTGGCGGTAGTGGTCAAGGAAAGGTACTGCCTCAAGAAGACCAGGTTCCGCGCTGCCACGTGGTACTACTGAAAGGGAAGACCGTCGTATTCGGCGTATGG